>VDFB02353493.1:201443051-201749554 GCA_007258455.2 Sequoia sempervirens
TTCAAATTTGGGAAATTTGAGAGTGCCAACACTTGTGTACCCTTAAGACTATCTTTGAGTTTTTTGTGTACATTTGCACACTTTTCTTTTATTTCCAATAGCCTCTTCTTATTCATATTTTTGTCCATTTCCCCTTCAAATTCCTTTTTCAACTTTTCTTCCAAGTTGGAGGTATATTCTTTAAATGAATCAATCACAATTTTAGGTTCTCCATATGTGACAATGAATTACCAATTGTAGTCTCAATTATGGCTTCGTGTACTGTCTTTACTCCCTCCTCAATTAACTCTCCACTCTTTTGGCGAGTCTCTATTATCTCCTTTGTAGTAGATGCATGGAATACATCTCCCAACTGAAGCTTGTGGAGTGGTGAAATCTTGTCAAGGTCCACATTCCCCTATTGCATAGGTAATTATAGCAGTTGGGTTGATACAATAGGATGGAAATTGAGTTGAATGCTTAGTAAGTTCTTCAATGAATCTTTGAAGGTTCCAGAGGATTCACCAGTAGCCTTCACACGCTTCGTAATCTTCTCTTCTAACACCTTCTCATTTTGATTATCAACAATATTAACCGGTGTGTCTTCTTTCCTTTCCTCATTCTTGGAGGTGTCTTCACCTTTATGCTCATCTTCCTTTGTATTTTCCTAGTCATCCTTCCTCTCTACATCACCATTCTCCTTTCCGCCATCCTTAGTTGCATTATCTCCTCTGACTAACTTACTTGTGTTATCCAAAGGATTAATTGTCTCTGATTTTCCTTGTATGTTCTCAACATTTTCTTTTGATATCAGAGTATCCTTCTTTATGATGTCTTCTCTGATTGTTGCTTCCTCAACATTATTTTTTGTCATTTCTTCCAGTTCCAGAGGTGTATTATCCTGTGCATCTTCTTTGTTTGCCTCATGCTCATGTTGAGCATCACCCATCTGCACATCACCTTCAATAGTTTCTTCTAGAGCAAGTGTCTCAGCATTCACTTCCTCTTTTCTCTTTGGGGTAATATTTTTTTGCTATCCCACAAGCTACAGTGTAATGTCCCCTTTCTGGTGGAAGCACTTAAACCTGAATCTTGTTTTCAAAGTGTTCTCAAAGAGATGTTAGGAATGTTAGAGATCAATAAATTTCAGTATTAACATCTAATAAGTTCAAAGGTTGATATAAATATTTCATTCTTGTCAAAGGATTATTCGTTTCCTCTTTATCACTCACTATAAATGATTCTTCTTTAATATATTTCATAGGTACATTAAATGTAAAACATCTTTTGAGATCCCATAGTTGGAATTCTATTTACCGTTTTACCACATAGTGAATAAATGGTGTCATTATTTATAAGGCTCCATTATTGCTGCAAGCATCATTATTTGCACAATTGTATATATACATATATCCTATCTAAATAAGTATATATCAACACTTCTAATTTGACTCAATGTAAGTATCTTTATTTTTATACATCTATATATATCAATATAACCTTACACTTATATACTTTATCCTCTATCATATATAAACCACTGATATATCTATATATATTTATATATAGATTACTTCATATATCATATATGCTACTCTATATATATATATATATATATATAACTATTGTATATTACTTCATATATCATTGATCACTTTACATATATCTGATCCTATCATAATATAAATTAATCCATAAGTCTGAAACCATAAAATAATTATGCTAACTGATAATCTGAGATCATAAACTCTATTATGCTAACTATAGCCTGAAATCCTAATTATGCTAACTATAATCTGAAATTATAATTATTCTAACTGTAACTTGAAATCACAAAGTGATATATATATATACCAACCCCTAGTGCTGATCACCTTATTCTCTTTCCTTTCTCCAGCCACGGTGGCACTAGCATATATATTCCTCTTTTTATTCCTCCATTCGATGTACTCCTTTTTCCTTTCATACTTAAACACAACTTTGGGCTGCTGCTGGGGCCCGCGTTTCAGACCTTGTCCCCTTTTGGAAGGCAGTGAACTTAAATATTGAATATCTTGTAGAAAATCCACCATTCCTCTTGATGCCCCTGCGTTGGATTCAAGAGAATATATCCCTCACCCTCACTATTTCTTTTTCATCTTATACGCTAGAGAAAGACATGCAATTTCAGGAGGTTCATGCCTTTTTACGGAAGGGATGTGATTCTTATTAGGATCACTGCATTCCAATTAGCGATTACTTTTTGCTAACTCATTATTTATTTATGTTTATTTTCATGTTGGCTATTGATTATTATATATCTTATATATTCAGTCTATTTATTACTTGTTTATTCATTCTATTTATTAATTGGTGTTATATTTTAAATTTTGATTTGTATTATTATATTTTGTATTTTACATTCATTCATAATTTGTATATTATATTATATTTTGTGTATTTGATAATTCTGATATTTATCATTAATATTATATTTATAATTATAATATTACCAACGGTAATTATAATTATATTTAAATCGTAATTACTCATGTTTGGAATTTAACAATTATTTGTATGTTATTTATTTATTTGTCTTTAGACGCTTGATAGCTTAGTGTTACAATTTCGGGGACATGACACAAAGACATGAGCCCGCTATTTCTCAGTGGACCGGTGGGCTAATGCATCTATCATCTACATCAACACAGTATAATTCACAACATTGATTTGAAGTGGCATATCGAGCAATCATTCAACGCCACCTGTCTTCACATGCTATCATCCACTTCCATCACCTCACACTTTATCTGGTCCCACTTGATACAAGTCACTAGCCCGCTATATCATTGGGCTAGACGGGGACCCACCATTTCTTAGCAGGATGGCAAAGAGGTTTTCAATCTTCTAGGCTTGATCATAGCCATTGATCAAGATAAGGGTAAATATTTAGGGTGTGGCTTAGAAAATATTATAATTGTTGAATATTTTTAAGGCTGATAATAGTTAGGGAAGAGGGTAAGCTGTACAAATGACTTTAATGGCTTAATTGGTGACTTAAACAACTTGCAAGATCCGATACACAACCAACTTCAAATTATAAGTTATGCCCGTTGCCATGACTATAAGACCTAGGGTTTATCTACCAAACCTTAATTATTCCTGAGAGAAAACATCAAACAATTATGTGCTCAAACTTTTCCATTTGACTCTACAATTTACACCTTTGAGAAGATCTCAAGAAACCCATATCAAATATGCATCTTATTTTATCTTTTGATGACTAGAGACAACTACTATAATGTCATGAAAAAATTTCATGACAACTTTGCAACATTTACAGAACACGCTCACCTTCCATCCAGAATCTGATCCTCTGGTCTCCATGTCATGATGTCAACAATATCCCTCATAGGATACCACTCAAAATATCTCCTTTTGACATCAATGACAATATTATGCCAACAGTGATGATGAAATTCATCCCAAGATCAACCCAAAATTAGGCACATAGCTACCACAATTAGACCATGTATAACCCATACGAAAATAAAATAGTTTTCCCATTAGATCTTATTAACCGGATTTTGTATATGATTACTAAATATGAGTTATCAAGTTTTATTAACTCATTCATAACAATCCAATACTAATGTTAGCCTGAAACTAAAATATATTGAAGAGGGAAAGTCAATCAAGTTTAAGAACAAGCCGAACCTTGGATTTATCCCCTAAGCCCTCTCCCTATAGACTTGAGGTCAGAGTGGATCCTTCTCCCAAGGATTTCCTAGATACTTTCTTACAAACAAGATTAAAGTCACATATAGTTCTCCTAGAAAGGTTTCTCTCAAGGGGCATACACTTGAAATTCTTACATAGAAATCACCTTGCCTAATTAATAAATAGGGATAATGTGATTTTCCAACTAAGGGGAGTTAATTACACCCTAGTGAATTAATACTAATTCTTCTTAAAAACCCACAAAGGTTCTATAAAATAAGGTATCATAATCATTTATGACATCCTCACAAATCGATCACAACATGCATCAAAAAGGCCATATAATAATACTTTGAACCTCACAAGACATTCATCCATTACTGTAAACTTTTTTTAAGCATGATCAAGAATGGGGCCATAATTATGACAATTAATAAACCTATAACCTATAGATCATCATATGAAAATGTGCCCTCAATAATATAATTAGTAGTAGCATTCTTAACCTTTTTATTTCATTTATCTTGATTACAACACAACATAGACTTCTATCTCATGGAAGTTAGATCTTGAAGACATTACCTTGTGATTAAATATGTGATACATTGATTATAACCATGATGACATCACGATGTCTTGTTTTACCATAAAGTTATCTTTTGAATCTCACTAGAAGAGAGTTACATGGTCATCTAGTATATAGCTCATTTTTTGTTTTCATTTAATTTATTTTAAGGGAAGGAAATCAGATTATTCATCTACCCGAAATGACTATCTATATTTAAGTGTTTCATTACTTATATTATTTTAATAATAGTAGTATTCCCAAGAATAATCATTACATATGTTATAATGAAACATAATGAAACATAGAAAAATAGGGTTTATCAAAATGAATTAACAAGATGATAAACCTCTAGGTTTTTCTAAGATATGTTTCACTCAATTATGAGGGTTAAAATACCTAAATAACAGTTAGAAATGAATCCTAACTATTATAACAACAATAAGGGAGGTTTTGAGAGGGTCAAATGATGTGTACCTTGTTGAAAAGTTGTTGTTTTGGGGCCCACTAAGGACTCATTCATCTTTAGTGGAAAATGGGTCCCTATTAGGGTTTTTGGAAAGTGCTTTCTAGGTTTTGTTCCTCTTAGTTTGCATCTCCAGATTCTAGATGTTCACTGCTTCATGCCTCACTAAGGACTCATTCACCTTTAGTGGCGAAAGGGTCCCTGTTAGGGTTTCAAAAACCTATATTCTAGGTTATGTTCTTCAATTTCTGCACTTCCAACTCCTCGGCGATCAACTCCCAAGAGTTGGAAATAAATTTTGTAGAGTTGTTTTCATGATCTTGCAACAAAGATGAAAAATTTTGCAACTTTTCATCTTTGACTATTTTTCTTTGATCTTGTTCTCCACTTGGTCTTGAACCTAAAAACATGCAAACACACATCAAAGAGGAGAAAAACATGTTAATTAGAAGATAGGGGTTTTCCTTAGTCAAACCCCATTTAGGTAATTAAACCTTATGATGAAACATTGAAATACAAGCATGAAACATGAAACATGAAACATGCAACAATGATACCTTGGATGATGTCTTGGAATGTAAATCAACAAACTACCCTGAAGTAGCCATGTAGAATGTAGATCTTGATCTTGAATTGGATGTGAAACAACACTTGCAAATGGATCTTCAATACTACAACACACTAGCTCAACAACATGCTTGATGCAGTATGGCTTTGACATGATGAAATGATCTTGAATTGCTACAATAAAAATTTGATAATCTGCCTTTGAATTCCTTTGAAATGCTCTTGAATGCTTTTGTGAAGTATTAGGATGCTCTCTTGAAAATATTAGGTGAAACCATGTGAATTAATCTTATATTTATACTAAATCTAAGGATTAACTTCGAAATTCAAATAATTCAAGCAAACATCATATATCTAGAATTGAAATCATTAAAGTCCTATGACAAATAAATTCAAAGAGGGGGGTCCTAAGTAAGGAGGACCCATTCGCCACCTTGCGCAAATGGGACTAGCACAATTTTCTAGGACCAAGCTTCGGGGAGGTGAAATAACATTAAAACCCCACCTCAAATATGCCAAAAAGGGGTGTCCTCGATTAGGAAGACCGATTTTCCAAAAGTGGCAAATGGTTCGTAGCATAGTTTTCTAGGACTCCAATTTTTCCAATGAAAATGTTATGCAATATCATTAATGGGTGTCGGGATAGATCCTTGAAAAATGCAATTAATAAGACTTCAATTTGAATTAAAGGGCCAATTAAGCTTAATTAATTAATGAAGCCTTAGATTAGTGTGAAAGTGTGAGAAAACACTTTACAACACCCTAAACAAGGCACAATTATGTATATTTTATTAAAAAGGGCCTTAGACTCAATGTGAATGTGTACAACACATTACAACACTGAATCAAGACAACATTAGGTTCATTTTTTGTTAATTATTTCCAAATGCAAGAAAAATGAATACTTTTTCCATTGTTCAACAAGATCATTCTCCTTTCCACTTCGTAAAGGAAAATGAGGAGGACCAGGTAAGATAGGGTTAGGTAATGGGAGGTATGTTTTTGTTGTTTTTCTTGGTTGTGGATTGTTCCTAGTGCTATATGTATGAGCAACAGTATTGAAACTTGGTTGCTGTAAAACATTATCATTATCACTTGTTGCCTTTTAGTTGGTTCTAAGATAAGCACGTGTTTGTTTTGAACTTGTGGTTTTTGTGAGGGTGGATATATGATATGTTTAGGCTCGGGAGAGTACTTCAAGGGATATCTAATGTGCATAACCTCAAAAGACTTATCCTTATTTTTATGATCTCTTAGTGAAGGGGAGTCTATTTTCACTTCGTCATCTTCATCTAAGGAAGACACATCACTATTTTTTGCAAGACATTTTTCAATGTTCTCATTTGTTTCCACCATGATATATTCCCTAGTAGAGAGCTACAAACTAGATGTTCATGACATTCAAAGGTTGATTCTTCAAAAATAATTTCATCACAAGTAAGGGAGTCATCAATGGTTGGATTGTCTTGCTTATCAATGTTGGCATTCTCTTGTTCAATAATATTTTCCCTAGTAGGAGAAGTAGGGGAAGAGAGACAAATAGGACTCTCATAACTCTCATTGGTTTGATCTTCTAACACCAAAATATCTTTGTCAAAAATAGATGAGATATTAGGGGAAGACCAAATTCGTTTGGACATGATTATCCACCATTGTATTCTCTTTCCCTAAAGCATTCTCATGAGTGGGAGAGTTGAACTTTTTCTTTGCATGCTTAGAAAGGTAAGATACTAACATTGTTTGACCAAAAATGAAAAGTACTTCTAACCATCTTATGTAATGCTTAAAAAATATAAACAATGCATATCCAAAGATGAAAAGTATATTTATCCAATTTATGCAAAACTTCAAAAATGCAAACAATTTGTATTAAAAAATGAAAAGTACTTTTATCAAACTTATGCAAATCTTCGTGAATGTAAACATTGTGTATTCAAAAGTGAAAAGTACTTTTATCCATATTATGCAAAATTTCAAAAATGTAAATATTTTCAAATATGATAATTTTTGTTACTGAAATGACTTTGGAATTATTCAAAAATGACTACACTAAATAGATTATTTTTACCTATATGCATAAAAAAAAAGTTCCTAAAACTTTCCAGACTAATACTATAGGTTACCAAAAAACCTAGGAAGTACAAAAAATCACCAGAAAGCTCAGAAAAAGTTATTTTTCTAGGCCTCCAAGGACTCATTCTCCCAAGGTGGAGAATGGGTTCTAGTATGCTTTTCTGGGAAGGTTTGAGTATGGAAATGAAGCTTGTAAACTATGAAAATTTGCTACCTATATAACCCTATTAGGGACTCAGTTGCCACCTTCGGTGAATGGGTCCTAGATTAGGGTTTTCAATTTGTTTTTACTGATTTTTAAGATTTTTTCAATGAGTTTCAGTTTCAAGTCTTTAACTGTAATTTCTAGTTTCAGATTTTCTAGATTTTAGGCTTCTAAATGCAATGCTGAAGTATGAATGATGAACAATGTGACTAAATTTAATGTGCAATGTGAATCTAAACGATGGAATGATGATTTCCATATTAATACTATGCAAAACAAGCTCAGATCTAATGTAATTTTTTTGATTTTTAGTGAATATAAGCAATGCAAACGTGCAAATTTACCCTAAATGCAATTTTCACTAATGCAAAATGAAAGTTCCCTAAATGTAATGAAAGTAATGCAAATCTAAGATCTAGGGTTAAAAGGACTCCAAAATCATAAATCTACAATGCGCAAAATGCCAAGTTCACCAAAATGAAACGTAGAAAAATAGGGTTTATCAAAATTAATTAACAAGATGATAAACCACTAGGTTTTTCTAAGTTATTTTTCACTCAATTATGAGGGCTAAAATACCTAAATAACAATTAGAAATGACTCATGATTGTTATAACAACAATAAGGGAGGTTCTGAGAGGGTCAAATGATGTGTACCTTGCAAAAAAGGCATTGTTTTAGGGCACGCTAAAGACTCATTCGCCTTTACTAGTGAATGGGTTCCTGTTAGGTTTTTTGGAAAGTGCTTTTTGGGTTTTGTTCCTCTCAGTTTGCAACTCCAGATTCTAGATGTTCACTGCTCCAGGCATCATTGAGGACTCATTTTCCTTTAGTGGCGAATGGGTGCCTATTATGGTTTCGAAGAACTAGATTCTAGGTTATGTTCTTCAATGTCTACACTTCCAACTCCTCTGTTCAAATTTTGCAACTTTTCCACTTTGACATTTTTGCTTCAATCTTGTTCTCCACTTGGTATTCAACCTAAAAACTTGCAAACACACATCAAAGAGGAGAAAAACCTTTTGATAGTTAGAGGATAGGGGTTTGCCTTAATCAAACCCTGTTTAGGTAAATAAACCTTATGATGAAAGAATGAAATAGAAGAATGAAACATGAAACATGCAACAATGATACCTTGGATGATGTCTTGGAATGTAAATCTACAAACTACCATGAAGTGTCCATGTACAATGTAGATCTTGATCTTGAATTGGATGTGAAAAAATGCTTACAAATGGGTCTTCAATACTACATCAACACACTAGCTCAACAATGTGCTTGATGCACTATGCGTTTGACATGATAAAATGATCTTCAATTATTGCAATAAAACTTTGATAATCTTCCTTTAAATTCCTTTGAAATGATCTTGAATGCTCTTTTGAAGTATTAGGATGCTCTCTTGAAAATTCTAGATGAAACTATGTGAATTAACCCTATATTTATACTAAATATAAGGATTAACCTTGAAATTCAAATAATTCAAGCCGACATCAGATCTAGAATTCAAAATCATTAAAATCCTGCCACAAATAAATTAAGAAAGGGGGATCCTAAGCAAGGAGGACCCATTCACCACCTTGGGCGGATGGGTCCTAGAAAAAGTTTCTAGGACCAAGCTTCTAGGAGGTGAAATAACATTAAAAACCCACCTCAAATATGCCAAAAAATGGGAGTCCTAGGTTACAAGGACACATTCACCCAAAGTGGTGAATGGGTCCTAACAGATTTTTCTGGGACTCCAACTTTTCCAATGTCAATGTTATGCAATATCATTAATGGGTGTTGGGATAGATCCTTGAAAAATGCAATTAATAAGACTTGAATTTGAATTAAAGTGCCAATTAAGGTTAATTAATTAATGAAGCCTTACATTAGTGTGAAAGTGTAAGAAAACACTTTACAAAACCCTAAATAAGGCTATTGATTAGGTACATTTTATTAAAAAGGGCCCTAGACCCAGTGTGAATTTGTACAACACTTAATCAAGACAACATTAGGTTCATTTGTTGTTAATTATTTTCAAATGCAAGAAAAAGGGATACTTTTTCTATTAATACACATAATTTTTTTTAAACAACTGGAATACCAAGAGGGGGTGAATCATTATTCTTTTAAACCACTTAGACATTTAAACATCCAATACTTATAGCATATTCAATTGTAGTAATGGAAGAAAGCATGCAAACATCTAACAACATCACATAACACATGAACACCATGATTTTTATATGGAAAACCCAAAAATGGGAAAACCCATAGTGAGGATTACCTCACAATACATAATAATTGGTTATAGTATATTACATAAGTGCTTGATGCAGGCAGAATCATTGTCCAAGATGACTCACTTCCCACTAAAAAAAAGAAAAAGATAAAAGAAAGTTTGTAGCTCATAAGCTAGATTGAACTGTTACAGTTAAAGCAATTATATGCATGAAATACAATTCGAATGAAGCTCAATAGACTAAATTTACACTTTTCATCTGATTATGATATAACACTCTTCTTTCCTTTGTATTCACATCACTCTAATATTTTTCTCAACATTCACAACATAGATTCATAATGTATTCACTCAATTCGCATTATCTGTATCACTCCCATGTAGGAACTTCATGAAACAACAATTTAATGATCTAGCTTATATACTCACTTCACCCATAACATCAATTAGGTTGGTCTAATTAGATGTATCATTGAAAAAATTATAAAAGAGGACTTGTTAGCTCAAGATTTATTCACACATGCTTCGCGCCAAGACTTCAATCTTAAAAAATATTGAAATAGGTTGGCATGGAACTATAATAGCTCCCACTTAACATCACAATACTTAAATAATATTTGCATACCTTCAAACCTATTAGGCTAACACTTTCAGTAGAGCTAATACAAAAATTCTCCAACTCTATACTCATATTCAATCATGCAAACTTAAAAACACTATGCCATATAGAATACACACTCTATTGACATATGCCAACATCTTCTCGAATTAGCTAAGCCAAAAACCGATTCATAGAGAAGTATGGACTCATCAAATCATATATACTTGTGGATCTTAAATCTTCCTTAATTCAAAATGAACAAATCTATGATTCCTATGAAATAATAAATCATGTTTCAAAATGCAAACAAATTACAAGATAAACTAAAGCATATAAAACATGAAATAAATCCTATTTCATAGTGGATTGGTGCTTCTATGGAAATAAGCCCTTTCCCAATCCTTTGCGAAGCTCAATGATGAAACTGATATGAAGATACTATGAAGATGGAAAAAATTAGTTCTCAATTGAAGAGAGTGACTTTGCATGAGATTTGTGGATGATTGTGGGGGATTTGATGATGAATGAAGCCTCCCATTTATAGAATATTTTGATGAGAGAAATAGCCAAATGGATGAATGTGGGACAAAGATTTAGCCAAGGAGATGGAGCCACTTGTCAACTTGTGAGTGGTTGAGGAATGTGCAAGTTTTGGTCAATGTGCCAAATAGGGGGAGATTCAAATTTTAATTTGAGAGTTAATGCTGAGTTTGACCTTTGCAAGGGACAGGTAAGAGCCATGTAAGAGCTCATAAATGCTTTGTTGGATTTACATGTCAACTTGTTTTTGAATTCAAACTTGAGAGAATATTCCTCAAAGATGCCATGTTGATGGAAAATGCTAATTTTATAAATGAATTAAAATGATTTAGTGGTGCAAGTGGGAAAAGCTAGAGGATGTGATGGGTGGTTAGATTAGGTTAATCAGGATTAGCTTAACTTAGATGATGATTAGGGGATTTTGACACAGTTGACTTAAATATTTTGATTTATTTAAATCAAGAGGGAGAAATATGACTTTTGAGATTTAATTAAATAAATTTTGGTTTATTTAATTAAAAGGTTGATGTGAGACTTTGATTTATTTAATTTAAATGAATAACCTTAGGAATGAATTAAATAGTCCTGATTTACTTGGTGAATGGATTTGATGAGCTTGATTAATTTTATGAGCGGGTGAACGTGAACTAAGTGCATTATGCCAATTTCACGTGTCTACATTTTTCCCCTCTTTGAAGCAATGTACTTGTTGCGTTGGTTCAAAGAATAAGCTTGCTGCGATCAAAATTCAAAAAAAATCTTATTTTTTCAGATGCCCCAGTGGAAAGTACACTGGTACATTTCCCCCTCGAGAGATCAAGCAAAAATATTTGATTTGAGGGTTGATCTTGTGATAAAGAGGTTCAAAATGGATGGTATGGATGATTGCGATGATGATGAAAATGAGATGATGATGCGATAATGCCTTATATGATTATGTGTAATAGATGTTTTATGCAAATGTATGATTTATGAGATGCTTAGACCAATAGATCTATATTGTGATGATGATTAATGCAATGCATGTGAAATGATCTGGTGTTTCCTATTATGTATGATATGAATGATATGTGGTATGCTAACAGTTTTGTGGATGCATGATGGATGCAGGATGAATGCATGATGGATGCATGATGGATGCATTGGTGATGTTATGTTAGCGCAGAGAAGAAATGAGATGATGACAAGAGGATCCAACAAGTCCATGATCTAACAAGACTTTATTAGAGATGATGATGATGATAGATGATGATGATTTTCTTATCAAGGATTGGGACTTTAAAAGGGCTACTTACCTTATGTTTGATAATACACATAGATACGATGCATCAAGGCATAAAGAACCAGCATGGCATTATACCTAGTGCAATGGACTTTGACTCTGAAAAAATAGATAGGAGCATTCTTGTTCACACTCTTGACATACCTAAACCTTGCTAGGATAAAAACTTAACAAAGCAGACATCCCTCCTGTTATTTTATTAAGAACGCCCAACAAGCGTAATGCTAATAAAAGGATAATGATCATTGCCCCATTCCTATCTCTAAATCCTTCGCTCAGTATCATTGAGTCCTTGGAATGACCGCAATAAGATAAATCAAAAGAAAAGATCAAGTGTATGCAAACAATCCAATGTTCTTCATACCTCTAGCCAAAGGGATTTGTTTTGATAGGATAAGAATCCAAAGTGATATCCAAAATGATGCCCATTGTCGGAACGATATATCCTAGGACATGCATTGTATAGGATAATGATGGTTTGATAAGTTGATTGATAGGCTATTGATATAAGGTTGATTGACATGTTTGGAAATGATAAAGTTTTTGATTTTGCATTTAACGGTTTGTTGCTTGCCTTTGATTTTACGATTGAAGCTTGCTTTTGCTGATTGTTGTGATTTTTTATGTTTGTGTTGCCAAAGGATGATGGTGATGATCAATTTATTATGGATCAATTATTATTGCGGGTGAAAGCGAGATGAGACAGATGGATTTTTCAAATATTTGGATGTTTTTGACGTTTTTGAAATGTTTTTGAGGCTGTTTTGGGAATTTTCAAGATTTTACAAATGTTTTTGGATTTTGATATGATTTTGGACGTTTTTGGATTCTTGGAGATTTTATGAATAAGTCTTTGATTTGATATCTCGGGCTAATCAAACATGAGCCTTGCCTACGTTTAAGCTCAGAGATGACGTAGTTCAGATTTCCAATGTTTTTTTGATGTTTTCTAACTTTTATGAATGTTTTTGGATTTTTTGATGTTTTGGATGTTTTTGGATTTTTCACATGATTTTGACAATTTGGATATGGATATGATATCAGTGCTCTATTTGGGATTTTGTTGAAGATCAAGCTAAGGTTGAATGATTGAATTTATGGATTGATAATGATGATAACATTGTTGAGGATGCACAACAATGCAATGATAGTGTTAAGCAACACAATGATCGGGAAGGATATCCCAAGATTATGGATTGATTGGATTCAATTGATCAGGATTGTTGAAGCCTGGTTTTAAACAAAATATGTTTGGATGATTTGATGTGACATTTGAAGGGTGCTTTAGATGTGACTGATATTGATTGTTAGGATTGATGTTCGATGACAGATGAAGACCGATAATAAATGTCTTCTCGTCAAAATATGCCATGGGCTAGTGATTCAGATTGTTGCTTACAAGTGGTGGACCAATTTGATTTCACATTTTTCAATGTTCAAATCGCCACATAAGTTGGAGGATATAGATCAAGATTTATTCCCAAAGCAAGATGTAAATGTCTGCCCCCAGTGTCTAGCAATGTACAGAATGCAATGGGTGGATGCTCAGATAGGTGTATAGATAGATGGATATGGTAAGTACGCCAAGGATGCCAAGGATTATCTTGCGATAAGATAAGGTGTTTGAATGGAAGAATGCTCATTTGGATAATGCTTCATGGCTCAAATAATGTTGGATAAGATAGGATAATTGAAAACAACCCATGTCAAAAACATTATCGTAAGCAAGTGTAAAGTGTGCCCCAAACTTTCATCAAGATCAAGATAACTCAGATGATGGACGTAGATGGATAAAAATGGATTGGATATATGATTCATGGATAACTAGATTTATTATGGATAAGACGTCTGTAATGTTGGCTTTATTATGGATGGGATAAGATGCTTTCACCTGAAGTGGCGCACGTAGATGCTCGATTCTACACATGACGCATGTTTGCCAAGTTTTCGTCATGGTCTTTCCCAAAGCGTCGCCCATGCGGTTTTCACTAGAGAAAAATTTTTCTCTTTACTATTTTCAATCCTTTTTTTGATTATTTGCTTTTAATTTTTTAATTTTTCAGCATTTTAAAGCTTCCATGTTGAATCACAAGGTGTTGTAGATATAGATTCTTATCATAATGTGCCATTGATATCCTTCCTGAAGAAGTTGCTTTGCTAAGATACATGCGCTTGAATGCAACTTTTGGGATTCTTGATTTGCTTTATTGATATTGGGGTTAACTTTGTCTTTATGCACACATCGTGATAGGGTGCCTTCAGAGTCCTTATGATGAAGGGTCGTTGCCAATACATGGTCAATTTGAGAATATGATACCATGCGTGGAGGCGTGGATGGAGTGTGTTTAGGAATTAAAGATTGATTGGTTGATAGTTTGGAACCTTTGACTCTCCAAACTTGGGAAGATGAGCAACGATGGGTGGATACAGAAGTTTGTATGGAATTAGGACCAATTGTTTGATATACCCAGGCCATTTCTTGGAAAAATATTATTTTTGCTTTGGGTGGATATCTTGAATATACTTTCCCTTTTTATTTTCCTCAGCAGTTTCTTGACCGATGGAGTTTGATGAGGGGATGATTCTGTATTTTTGGTATCTATTTGTATTTGATTTGTCCATTATGCTTCTTAGCTTCTTTTGCTTTGATAATGTTCTTTGTACTTTGATTCAAATCTTCCTTTTGACGTTGGTCCCAATTTGTGGATGGGGTGATGGGTGAATGAAGATTCATGACGGATCATTGTAGTATTGACACCGGTTCCATCATAAGGATTCTTCGTGCTCCCTATGTTGACGTTTGCTTGAGATGAAGTTGCCCCCAGTATGCTGGTGGTAGTACCTTCACGCTTTGATTTCGCCTATTCTGAGATCTCTTGTATAGAATGCACTCTCTAATAAATGACCACCGTAGGTAACATTGTTTCAATTTGCTGCTCTGCTAACTCTGGATGTTCTATCTGACTTGTTTCCTTAGGTGGATAATGTTTGATATCTTTATTCATGATGTCCTTAGTTTGAATTTGGGATGATTTGATCTTGATGTTGATAACTCACTTGACTATAGGAATTGATAATCTGCTCTTTTGTAACAAAATCCCAAGCAAGATGAAGATCATCTCTGTCCATCCAAAGAAAACATCTCATGGGTAGATGGAGGGCATGTACATATGGATGATCATCTTGCACAGATAGGGAGAATTCCAGGTTGGGATTATTGTAGTATCTTGAAAGGATACAAAATTCTCTATCTGAATGGATTCTTGGACTTACTTTTGACATGTTTTGGATTGCCTGAGCACGTAAAATATTTTCAGCATTTGGATTGCTTACAAGGGAGTTCTTGGATGTCATCATTAGACATGGTAAGTGGTTCAGTATCCCTCTGATCTCGAGGACCTTGGATCAAATGTCAAGTTTTGATCTCTTTAGGCATTCTTAACCATGAGGTCAAAGGGGTCAATATGTCTCTGAAAGGACCACTGCTAGACTTTGGTGAAAGATGTTGATCATGCTTGAATGAATTCTTGAGATATTTCCTCTTAACTCATATGAAATGAGACATTTTCAACATGATCATAGGTGAATTGATCATGCATTATGTCAATAGGATCAAATAATCCTAACACACCTTGAAAGAGATCACTAAAAAGTGGTTCTTGATGTATGGTGAGTTGGTCATCGGAAGGGGTGGAAACATCTTCAAGGTGCTCATCAATGATAGATTCTGATCATTGTTTTCAACAATCAGGGTGGAGGGATTTCCAATGTTTTGAACCATAGGGTCAAATGATGTTTAGCCAAATCTTTAAATTATTCATTGCTATTGGATTTTGATCAAGGATTGAAAAGTGACTCTTGATATATGTCGCATTTGATCTTCAGACGAGATATAAACATCTTCAATGTGCTCTTTGATGGATAGATCTTGATCATTTCTTTCAGCAATTGTGGTGGGGAGATTGTCAATGTTATCACCAGTGGTTGAATGTTCATTGTTATCCCCAATAGTTATCATTTTTTGTGTTTGTGCTTGTGTTTGTTGGGTAGCTTGAGAGGCTTGTTGCACTTGTTGAGCCCGTGTTGCTTGTTGCATGGCTAGATATTGTTGGATGGCCTTTTGGTAGGCTTGGTGAGCTTTTAGCGAAATGTTATATTGTCTTGTTGCGTTTGGTTTTGGTGGTAGTGGTGGTGGATTTGGAATCGTGTTGGATGTAGTGCCAAGTGGTTGAGATACGTTTAAAGTGATCATGGTAGTGAGGGGTTGAGATGTGATGGGCGTGATAGTGGTGGTTGGAGTGATCAAGGTGATAGGAATGGTCAGGATGACCAAGGTGATAGGTCCTTGGGAGACCACATTTTGATTTGTCAGGATTGATGTTGTCATTTGATTAGATACCATCTGTTGGTGTGATGTTGATGGTATATTCAAAGGATTTGATGTGATGGCTTGATTGGTGTTAGGTGGATTGATTTGGGTGGGGTGATTGGTGGTAGGTAAAGGGGGAAGCCCTAAACCAAGGAATGATGTTGATATGGCTAATGGTGGTGGAGATGTCTCTTGGTGCAATGACTCAACTATTTTGGTAAGTGTAGCAATTTGATCTCGCCAAATTTGATCTTGATTTCGATCTTGTCTTCCTTCATATAGTTGATTTGGTTTTTGTTCAAGAAGATTTGGGATGCATACTTGTGGTTTTTCAATGGGATCATGGAAAAATTGATTTTGGACAATGTTCTAATTTGGGATGATGTTCAGATTTGGCATGATAGGTTGAAATTGAACATTGTTGATGTTGGGAATCACATTGCCTTGATTTAGGTAACTCTGATTCTGTATGGTGTTACCTTGACTTAGATTAATACATGGAGTTGTTAACATCTTGTTTGGACTTTGAACAACATTTGTATGATTTGAAAACATATCCATCCCAAAGTTTTCCAGATTCATGTTTGGTAAAGTTGTACTTGGTACATTCACATTTGGCATGTTGGGATTTGATGAGATGACATTGTTTGTTTGAAGGCTCATGCATTGATTGTTCGATTGATAGATTTGTAGTTTTGGATTTAGATCTACCATCGGGAAATGTGTTCCAACCTTTTGACTAGGCATGCTCGCATTTTTTGTACCATTGAGGTTTGCGGGAGATAATGATCCCATGTACGGATTGTATAAATGTGAGCATTGATAATCCATTGGTTTTGGAAGGCTTTGATAGTTTGGTTGACTTGGATTACTCAGGATGTATGGATCAAGTTTATATTCCATGTTCCTCTTATGTTTTGAACTTGTTATAAAAGTGACCTCTAGGGTGTTTAGGACCAATGACGAGATGAAGGATGAAAGGGGGAAAGGACATGAGTGTTGAACATTTAGGGGCCTTGGATCAATGCTAGACTTAGGGCTTGATTTTGATTGTTTGATTTGGATAGTGAACTTGTAAACCCTAAGATGTAAGATGTTATCTTAGGATGAACTTGTTAAAAGGATTGCTGATTTAATTAGAGGTATGAGAAAGGATGCATTCCTATACTCCTAACTAAACAAGGTTATTTTGATTTTGACGATCTACCCAAGTCTAGAATGATGTTTCCAAAGCTCTAAAGTTGTTTGGTGGAATGAATTTTGATAGATGTTTTGGATGGATGATATGTTTGATTTGATCTTCAATGAACCTAGGAAGAACTTGTTTACAAGACCAAGATAGTGAAGAACATGCCTTTCTCTAAGAGTAATTCAAACCAAAAGATCAATGTTTGCATGAAAACCATACGACCAAAACATGCTAAGCACATATGTGGGGTCCAATTGATTAAATCTTTGCTTAATGTATTATTTTTACCACAGGCACTTCTTGATTAGCTTTTGAAACTTAGATGTCCAATGTCCTAATTCTTTTTCATCCCACAAAGTGCATTATGTGGAAATCGAGGAAATCAAGGCAAAGGTTTCCTAATGTTGACCTTAGTAGCAGAAAATTGAGATGAAATCCAAATGCTTAGACGCCTCTAAGGATAAAATCCCAAGGGAAAGCAATAGCACATGAATTTGTTAAAGGATATTTGTTTCTCCTAAAGGGTTTGAGATTTGATGCTCATGTTGAATGTTGGTTTTCCAATGTTTTCAATCAAAGCACTGTGTTTTCAAATTGATTCACAAGCAATATAACATCCTAGCTCAATTGGTACGTTTTTCTTGGTGGGCTTGCCTCATGCCCTTCGTAGTAGAAGAGATGATTTTACATGCAACCAAGGAAAAAATATAAAGGTATGTTAAGAATGAAGTCTTAACCTCTATATTTCAACCAAGATCGGACATGGCAAGTAGCTTCTTGGAATCTAAGTTCCAATGCACCACTTCGATAATCTCGTTGGATGGATTGGTTGGTTGCTACAAACAAGGGTTTTAGTTTGGAATTTTCATTTGTGGAGATTGACCCATACAGCGAGAGTCCCCTTTCAGATCCATCTCGTCGGAATCAACCGCATGATATTGGTGTTTCTTCCAATACCCACATTTATATCCCAGCTGGAAATACTCTCGGGTTCAGAGTGTTACCGGTCGTTCCCTTGGGTGAGTACTTTTTCCCCAAGGTAGGCCCTCTAAGATAAAATCGAGCAAACATATTCATAGTTCGATCAACCTTCATTTAGAAACAAAGGGATAACACATGCAATAGGTTTACTCACACTCGCACAATTCTTTGTTGAATTTTAGTTCCCAAAATGAAATGTGGAGACAATATTTTATGCAACTTAATGTCACCAAAAAGGCTTTTGTTTCTCAAGGTCACTGTGAAGTGCGAGAGAAGTACATACGCCTTTTTAGATGAGATTATTTTGCATAAAAGATTACAAAACACAAAAAACACATGTTTATTTTAAGTCTCAAAGAAATGATTTTGATTCTTTTTAATGCACCAAGATGAAGTGTGAAGTTTGTTTGTTCAATTTTAACCAAATCCAAAAGCTAGTGAGTTTCTAGAATTCAATTTTTAGCCCAACTTTGAATTTTTTTTTAAAAAAATCAATGATCTAATTAGCCTAAAACAAAAAAGAAAATCAGCCACGGATGCTCTAGACTATTAAAATAAGCATTGAGAAATTCTCTTTTCAAGTTCCAATTCGAGGCCCACTTTCAACTCAAGAATTTTCCAAAGATTTTTTTTTCTATGCTTCGATTTCGTGATTTCTCTGTGTAAACGAAATCCCTCCTTCCTTCCTGCAAATAGTAAAAAATTATCACAAATAATAAATATTATATGTGAGGAGACAATAAAGCATCCAACATTATCACACCAAGAAAATTTATGCTTGTCATGCCAAGTATCTGCGAAAGAAAATAATGGTTAGAGCATTAAAAGTGAATCAACACACAATGCCAAATGAACATTTACAAAATGATGATGCAGAAAGCTAACCTTTGGATTGAAATAATTGGTTTGTTTGAAAGATATTATTTTGGAGGAAAATTATGTTCACGAGGATCAACAACTAATCAATTTAAAACTGATCACCTACCTACATCTATTTAATGGATCAAAGTGTTGAAATAACTATTGTTTAAGCACGACAATATCTCTACAAGATAGGAAATAAATGGTGATATGACCTTTTAGATTTGATTCAGGTGTATTTAGAACATACATATGATATACTAGGTCAATTTTAAACTCGAATTCAGTTTAAACATAAGTGGATATGAACAAGCCTATACATCAAGATTTATAACCACTCAAGTTCAAGGAACTAAGAATGTTGCCTGGTTAAATCTCTAATTGCTATGCGGATTGCAATAATTATTGTGCATCACTAGACATAATTACTATGCATCACCAATAGTATTTATAACCATCCAACAACAATAATTACTATTCATCACTAATACCGAAGCAAACTGAGTTGTTGGGCTGTTCGAATAGATCAACTAGCTTGCAGGAAAATCCTTGGATCAACGAATAAAAAGAAAACATAACGCAATTAATATAGATTGATGTGAAAGACTACAAGAATATTTTGGTCAGAGGAAAATCCCATCACGCAATTAATAAGTATTGGTGTGAAAGCTTGCAGAAATCTTGGACCAACGTTTTAGATCTAGTAAGGAGCAGTGTCTGTAATATTTTTGGTGGTTATATTGCAGTGGAAGATGACTTGTCCAAAGAGGTGGAGGTGGATGAGGAGGTGGATATTGAAGACAATAGGTGTGACCTTATATCTCTTTTATCTGACTTGAAAGATCAAGTATTATCTTGTATGCCTGGTGCAAGGGGTTTGGAGCTTTCAGAAACAAGGAAAGGAAAGCTTCATATCAGAGGATGAAATCAAAATGTGAATGAAAGTATGGGTAATATGCATTCGAAGAAATCAAAAAAAAAAAAATTCCATCATCCGCTCAGTCAAGCCAGAAGAAAGTTAAGACAAAGAAGAATCCAGATCAATCTTTGTTTGCTTTTGCATTTGTTCAATAGGGAAAAATGTCCCAAAATGGATCCTTCTCTCATTTAATAGAGCCAACCCCACATGGTGAGCAGTCTTCTAAAACTAAATGTGAGAGAAGCACACCAGATCTTTCTGTTGTTTTTAGACACAGTGGTATGGTTGCACAGGAGGTTGTTAGTTCCCTAGATAATAATTGGCCTGACTACGCGGGAACAAAGTATTTTACTTCAAAAGGATTAATTCCATAGGAAGACCTTGAAGAGGAAGAAGGTGAGATCAAAAGTGCAGAAAGTTATGATGCCTTGTATGAAGAGAAGAGGTTGGAGGACCATCAGAATGTAGGTTCTCAATTAAAAACCAAGTCTATGAATCTTCCTTTAGAGACTATTTCATCTGAAAAAGGTTTGATTGTACAAGGAGATTCAACTAAGCAACCTTGCTACTTAGAGGGAACAAACATTGGAATTGCATCGGCAGTAAAATCTGAGGAAATATTTGTTTCTGAATGCAACTATTTTTCATTGGACTGCAAGGGAAATGATAGTCCAGCCACTCTAATATCTAATCCTTCTGATTCTGGACAACCCACTGCGGAATCTTTATCAACTTGCATGACACATTTAAAGCCACACAGTAACTTGTCTATTAACGCTTCCTCTAAGCTCGATCTCATTTCAAGAGTCATGCAGGAGGGTAGCTACCAAGATACATCTTTGACGTCATTAGCTTGTAAGGCTATGGGAAAATTGGATGACAAGGAAAGACTGTAGAAGAAGTTGAAATTTGAGCAAACAGAAAAGCCAGCCTTAGATGATAACGTAAGATTAGAAGAACCTCTTTTGACATCTTCTATTTTGCAAGGTCACACTGACGTGATGGAATCACAAGGACCTATGACTAGAGATCAAGTGTTGGTAAATATGACGCTGAGATCAAATTTATCTCATCAATCATCAGGGGTGTATCAAATTCAAAGTTCATAGGTGGAAAAACAAGGCGACCAAAAGCAATCCTAAAATTAGAAAATACTTACTACAAACCCCGCTAAATTAACAACAAGCACCTTCCTTTCTTTGCATAAATTATGGCAGAAGAAGGTTAACAAATGGAATGGAAAGCTGACAAATTCACAATATGCCCATTTTAACAACTAAATGCTTCCAACAGTATATGTGCTGACGCTATTTGTGGTATTGACTTCCCCTAAGAAGTTTGCCCTATAGATAGTAGGGGATCTAGGTTGTTTGTATCGGTTGCTTTGGTTGTGGGTGTATAATGTCTAAAGAGCCCTATCTACAAAAAAACTAGTAACCCTTTCTGAAACTTATGAGACTATTTTTTCAAATATGATATTTTTTGCATCAGAATGACATTCTTTATGACCTAGAAGAAATCAAGCATACTATACAAAACAAGCTTCACATATTCAATGTCAAGATAGATTCAGCGCAAAAGCAAGAGGAGAGCTTTTCACTGACACGGTGGGTGCCAAAATGTGGATCTTAAATCTTCCTTAATTCAAAATGAACAAATCTATGATTCCTATGAAATAATAAATCATGTTTCAAAATGCAAAAAAATTACAAGATAAACTAAAGCATATAAAACATGAAATAAATCCTATTTCATAGTGGATTGGTGCTTCTATGGAAATAAGCCCTTTCCCAATCCTTTGCTAAGTTCAATAATGAAACTGATATGAAGATACTATAAAGATGGGAAAAATCAGTTCTCAATTGAAGAGAGTGACTTTGCATGAGATTTGTGGATGATTGTGGAGGATTTGATGATGAATGGAGCCTCCCATTTATAGAATATTTTGATGAGAGAAATAGCCAAATGGATGAATGTGGGACAAAGATTTAGCCAAGGAGATGGAGCCACTTGTCAACTTGTGAGTGGTTGAGGAATGTGCAAGTTTTGGTCAATGTGCCAAAGAGGGGAAGATTCAAATTTGAATTCGAGAGTTAATGTTGAGTTTGAACTTTGCAAGGGACATGTAAGAGCCATGTAAGAGCTCATAAATGCTTTGTTGGATGTACATGTCAACTTGTTTTTGAATTCAAACTTGAGGGAATATTCCTCAAAGATGCCATGTTGATGGAAAATGCTAATTTTATAAACATGAATTAAAATGATTTATTGGTGCAAGTGGGAAAAGCTAGAGGATGTGATGGGTGATTAGATTAGGTTAATCAAGATTAGCTTAAGTTAGATGATGATTAGGGGATTTTGACCCACTTGACTTAAATATTTTGATTTATTTAAATCAAGAGGGAGAAATATGACTTTTGAGATTTAATTAAATAAAGTTTGGTTTATTTAATTAAAAGGTTGATGTGAGACTTTGACTTATTTAATTTAAATGAATAACCTTAGGAATGAATTAAATAGCCTGATTTACTTGGTGAATGGATTTGATGAGCTTGATTAATTTTATGAGCAGGTGAACATGAACTAAGTGCATTATGCCAATTTCACGTGTCTACAATACTAAACTGGAATTGTCTGAAATTGCTAAGCTGAAATTTTGGAATCAAGTTCTACTAGCCTATAAAATTATACTAGAAGCGCAGAGCGAAATCTACAACAACAAACCAATGTGAAACCAATTATTGGATCCTTTGTACATAGAATCATGGGTATAAACACTTAGTCAATTTTTATCACAATTATCTTCACGGGATCAAACCTTCTTGCAAAATTGTCTTACACCAACATACTAATACATTTTAGAGCCAACCAAAATGATTTGCACCATGATTTCCAAAGCAAGATGCAATGTTGACATCAATAAAAAATTTATTATGTATAACTATATGTACCTTATGCTTATTCCACATGATTATCCTTATTCCACATGCTCATGTTACCAACAACAACATTAATGACATCCTGATTCTTCCAACAATCTCCACCTTCGTAATTGATGGCAACATGCCAAAATCTTATCCAAAATATTCTCCCCCTTTGACATTAGGGGCAAAGGGTGCATATAACAACTTTTCTAACACATATCAGATCTCCCCTTGAGAAATATATGCATATGCATAGACTGAAAAATTGAATTGACTCCCCTTAAGTTATGTATCAGAGAAAAACCAAAAACTTGTACTAGAAACCACTCTATATACTTGGCATATGTACAAAGAATATGAAACTAAAATGTGGAAATGTATAAAGAATAAAAAATATTGTCAACCGAAGGAAGTTGACTCTTGAAGCTTATGTACGTGGGTGATCCCACAATAGTGGGTTACACTTTTTGGCCAAACTTGACATTCAACTGAACTTCTTTAACTAATTCTTCACTTTCAAACACCTATAGCTGCTAAACAATGAGGAATTTGAAGATGATGCAAACTAGTTATTTGTGAGATTTTGTCTGTAGAATCTAAATATATATTTATAAAAAAATTGAAATAAAATTGCATATCTTTTTCCATATCATTCGATAACTAGTTTTTAACAGTAAACACCATTTTTAAAGAGTGATGTTTACTATACAACACAAATTTTTTTATGAAAGATAAAATTCTCAACTTTTCAAATTTAGATTTGTAACTATGATAGATCTAACTCCTTCATTTGGTTTCATATTGTTTTATTGATTTTTTTTTTCTTAATTAAGTTTTGAAGTCAAACCACTTACAATTTAGACATAGGTTTACTCTATAATACAACTTTTTTGTATCTATCAAAATTCATTTTTTTTGTGGATCAAGGACATTTATACCAAGAGCATAGATATTTTTGAGAATTTTATTTGTAATCTACTGTATTTTCACATGTGCAAAACAAAGCTTGTTTTTCATTGAAAAACCTACATTCACAAGAAATAAAAAATAAATATCATAATCAACTTAAATATATTTAAAATTATACTTTTGGGAATCTTATAATAAGGAACACATATTTACAAAATATATATTTTAAATGAATTCATTTGATCCCCTAAAAGGTAAATCAAAAGTGGTTTTTTATCAACATTTTGATAGGTACAGAGGAGACTCCATTATAGATATGGTTTAAAAATAATAGGGTTCTATGAAAGGAGGTTTGATCTAAGGGGGTTTGATAAAAAATTTGGAATCAAATTGTATTTCTTTTTCCATCTCCCTCGATAACTAGTTTTTAATAGTAAACACCATTTTTAAAGAGTGATGTTTACTATATAACACATAATTTTTTTTATGAAGGATAAAAAATTCCCACCTTTTAATTTTAAACTCTGTACTATGATATCTAGCTCCTTCATTTGGTTTCATAGTGTTTTATTGAATATTTTTTTCTTAATTAAGTTTTGAAGTCAAACCAATTACAATTTAGACATAGGTTTACTATATAACACATTTTTTTTTGTATGTATCAAAATTCATTTTTTTGTTAGATCAAGGAAATTTATACCGAAACCATAGATATTTTTTAGAATTTCTTTTGGTAATCTACTATTTTTCCACATTTGGAGAACAAAGAGCTTAATTTTCAATGAAAAACCTACATTTACAAGAAATACAAAATAAATATGATAATCAAATTAAATATATTTAAAATTATATTTTTTGGGAAGCTTATAATAAGGAATACATATTTACAAAATATAAATTTTAAATGAATTCATATGATCCCCAAAAGGTAAATCAAAAGTGGTTTTTAATCAATATTTTGATAGGTGTAGAGGAGACTCCATTATAGGTATGGTTTAAAACTAGTGGGGTTCTATCCAAGGAGGTTTGATCTAAGGGAGTTTGATCAAACACTCTTCAATTATAATCCTTTAAATGGAACCTTTCAAGGCTTAAATCATTATATTTTCTAAAAATATGTGATTTCAAAAAAAACATAGGATGTCCAAGAAAGTGTAACCCATTATTGTCACATCACACACATGTGTCTACCAGACTTGTTTACCTTCTTCCCAAATCTTCTTTATTGTCCCAATCATATTGCATTGTGTCTCTAGCTCCATTAGAATTTCTTCTCCTTCTTTCAGAGTGCTAGGTACTAGACTAATCTATGTAGCCTTGTCAGTACTCAAAAGGGCACTTGAAATAGATATGAATTAGGAATTTACCAAGTCCCTACTATTCCCAAACTACAAGATGATATTTTCCTTTTGTCCTTGTAGTTTGAAATACTTTTCAAGAAAGTCCTCAATTGTTGATCTTATGCTTCCATCTAGGTCTTGTGCAGGATCATATACACTGGAAGCTCTCTCTGTCTTGCACTCAATTGAATCATTTCATCTTTGATACTCTTTGTGGCTCTGGGCCACTTCATACAAAATTCAAATAAGTCTTTGGCTTCAGCCATGGAAGCTTGTGTGTTGGTTCTCCAAATCGAACTAGTCCAGTGAATCCTATAGACTAGCCACTTTCTAATGATCAAATTGAATGGGGGATTTGGCCAACTAACGGGAAATAGAATTAGAACACATTTCCCCTACACTTCAGGCTCTGTAAGACCTAGGGGGGTGACCCTTTAGCAACATCTAAAGATTCAAACACATACTTAATGGGATATGGCTTAACAAATAATGCTCTCACAAATTTATGCCGAGAAACCTAAAATATCACTCAACATTGGAAATATATCTTTGGGGTCATTTCAAACTTTTATGCTATCTCTTTTTCCTTTGTAATGCTTACCTTTTTGAGTCTCTCGAGATCATTTTGATCTCTACCCATAAGGGTGTAAAGAAGCTAAGCTAGTAGAACAAGTTCCTACACTAATCTTAAGAGGAGAATAATGAAAAACTTTTACAAATCTTTAAGAGTTACAAAAACTAAAAACAAAAATAAACAAAAATATCATGCATACCACAACACAATGATTTACATGGGGAAAACCCTTTTGGGAGAAGAACGCCACACTCCAAAAGCCACCCAATATATTATTCAACAATCACAAAGATTAAAATATACTTGTATAGCAAGCTTCTCACAAGAGTATCACCAATAAGACATTTAGAGGCAACACAACCATTATCAGACTCTCATAATATATCACAATACATAGTAGTAATACAATGCCCTCATGAAATAGGGTTTCCTTCTAGGGCAAGTCAAGCTAATAAAATATCAGTGGTCAGATATGAGACATAATGATGAAATATAAATAATTTTTTCCTTTCAGGGGCGCTACCCTCGAGCCCTTGCTAGGGCATGCTGCCCTTGGACCCAAGTCAGAAGGATGTTCCCTGTGGACCCCTCACGACCCCGGTCATCGTCGTTGACTGAACAATACCTTATGTAGTTGCAAGGTTGAGACACATTTTGACAACAAAGGGTTGTCACCCTCTACTTAGTCCCGAGTTCCTTATTGAACACTATAGCCAACATGGCTTTATTTTCCTTAGAGAGAGGAGCTCTTATCTTTCCCAAAGCATAGTCTCTTAACCTTGCCTCTTCATCTATAGCTTCTTGCCTTCTTTCTATCAAAACATTCCATAAATTTGTAGGTATTTGTTTCTTTATGTTTCACATGTCAACCTCAAGAACAACAATATACTTAATGACAACTTCTACAATAGTGGCCTTATCCACCTTATCCACTTCATTATACAGGGCTTTAGTCTTTGCTAACACCTCATTTTTTACAATACCATTGAAGAGTTTTTCTAACTTCATTGGAGTGTATGTTCTTACAAGATAAATTTCTTCTTCTGTGTCTTTTTTTATGTCTTCTTCTACTGACTTATATTTTTTCTTCTTTTTTGGTGACACCTTTTTGGTGCCTTCTTTCTTCTTCTCTTGCGCATGGACTATTTTGCTTCTCTATTTCTTCTTCACTATCTGTATCAATGATATCAAATTTCTTTCTTTTAGCACTTGCTTCACCTTATGAACCTTCACCTTTCCTTTTGCAGACCAACTATGGTCCTTCTTCCTCTTCTTCAACATTTACACTTGTGACTTTCTCTCATTGCTCTTAGTTTTTTTCTTTTCTTTGTAGGGGTTGTAAGTGGTGTTACCAAAGTAGCCTTCTTCTTCTCAAGCCTTATATTTTTCATAACCAGAGGGGACTTCTCCATCACTAGAGGAATTTCAATTGATTTTCTTGTTACTTGTATAGGGGGCTTAGTCTCAGAGGACTTTTGAATAGTAGGGGTGGTGGGTGTTGGCAAGAAGTTGAGTCCACTTTTTGGCCAAAAAGCGGAAGTGTTTTCCCTGATTTTTCAGAATTTGACACATTTGACCTTAAAATTTGAAGCACTTAGAGATGGAATCTTTAAAAAAGTCACTAATCATAAAATGTAGTACTCGGAGTCTAGTTTCCAAATATGTAATTTCTTTCAATACCTAGATGGTACAAATTGAGTTTCAATAGGCATTTCTAAAAACCACTGTTTAAAAGTCACTTTTTTTTACCATACCACGCAAATGTATGTCATCCATATTTTGGCCTAAATTATCTTATTTTTCTAAATCCTTTTGGGAAAAGATTTGTGACTCACTGAAGCAAGTTTTTCGATTTTTTTTGTAATTTTTTATTGATTTTTTTTTTGTTAAATTTTTATTAGCCATATTTGTCATTTTGAAAAATCGTCGTGTACGTCACGCATAAGATGACTTAAACTTATCAAGTTTTAATTTTTTTTTAAATTGAAAAGAATTGTTTGAAGTACGTTCTCGTGCAATCTGTTCGTGAAAATGTTATGATGATAAAAAGTTATTAAAATAGTAAAAAACCCTAATATTTAAAGTTTATGGACTAGTTTCATCAAAAATTAATTGAAAAATAGAAAAAATAATCCAATTGTAAAAAAAATTACATATTTGGAATCTGCACTGTCTCATCTATAATGGGTTTTAATTTCGTCAAAAGATTCTACAAAATAGTCATCAGCCATATGTCCAAAGTCGGTATTTTTCTTTGACATTGTTAGGACCTTCAACTTGTAGGTCAAACCAAGTTGAAGGCCTAGGTTCGGATTCCCAATGCTTTTTCTGAACTAGAATACAAACCAAAAACCCGACCAAAAAGCAAATAGAATTTCAAATTTTTAGAAATGTGATCCTGTTTTGTAAATCGAGATCCCATTTCTTAATATTAAATGTGATGACCATTGACAGGGAAATGGGATCCCGTTCCTTTGTCAATAGTCCCCACATTTAATATTGGGGAATGAGATCCCAATTATAAAACAAGATCTCGTTTGTAATAAATGAGAATCCGTTTGTTTTTAACTATTTATTTAAAATTTACTGGAAAAGTTTATTGTGATGTCTGCAACTTCACATGTATGACTGACTGTGACATATTGGGCTATTTTTCATCAAATTTTATCTTTACAAGTGGTGAACTTGCATTTTGGATAGATTTTTTCAAAGGAGGCATCATGTAAACCATTTTTGAAGTGTAATTGTGTTAGTTTTGTACTCATTTGGAGGAACTAAAGGTCCTCAACTTGCAATATGGACTGAAGTTTTGAAAGGAGGCATGAAGAAAACAATTTTTAAGTGGAATTATGCTAGTTTTCTACTTGTTTTGAGGAACAAAAGAGGAAGAATTAATTTTCCCTATAGGTCTTCAATTTGCAATTTGGATTGAATTTTTTGAAGAATTTCACTATTGACATTCATTTGTGCTTGAGAATTTTATAATCATGGGTTCACAAGCTCGTAATAAGAGGAAAGATAGGAAGACATTGACTCTTGAATAAATTGAAGCAAAGAGAGAGAAGGAGAAACAAAGACAAAGAGAAAGAAGAATGAGAATTAAATCAATGAATGATGGTGGAGCATCCAATTCCACAACTATTGAAGATGAAAACATTGAGGAGACCATGGTTGTAGATGAAGCTAATTTGCAAGAAGTCAATTTGGAAAATAATATGATTATACAAGCAAGTTCTACTATGTATTCAAATCCCTCTTTCAATGCTATGGAGAATGTTTCAATATGCGCAAATCTAGGTACATCTTCAAATCCACATGTTAGTGAAATGGTAAATTCGTATGTAGAAGTTTTACAAGATGCTGCACTTAAAACAATGTTGACATTGATAATATTCAGAGAGATGAAACTTTTATAGAATTTTTTGAAAATGTAAAAGAAAAATCTTTGGTTGAAAATAAAAATAAGAATGAAAAATATTTTGTTGAAAATGAAAATGAAAAAGATTTTGTTGAAAATGAAAATGAGAATGATCCTTTTGTTGAAAATGAAAATGAAAACCGTTTTGTTGATGAAAATGTAAATCGTTTTGAAGTTGAAAATGAAAATCTAGAATGTGATGTTGAATTTAATGAAGATAATTTTTTTTCAAATTGAAAGTGGTGTTTTCGATAATCTTCCTGGTCAAATTTCTTGGAGGCAAATAAGAACACATGCGAATAATATATAAAAAATTCTTTTATCGTAAAAAAATTGCATTTCAATGTCAACTAATGATGCAATTGATGAGAATGCAAAAAATGAGGAAAATAATGAAAAGGTTAGGCTTTTTTGTTAAACCAAAAATAAAAGATCAATCATTAAAACATGTTATGTCTACTGTTGCTAGTGCCATTCAATCTATTGGGAAAAATAGTCGATCTAGAGATAAAAATGTAGCAAGAAGAGCTATAACAACTGCTATAGTTAATCAAGCAACTTTGAATAAAAGAATGGTAAGGAATATTAGTGAAGTTTTAAAAGTACATCCTAAAACATTGCTAAGAGCGGAAAAAAGAAGAGAAAGTATAGAAAATGATCCTATCAACCAATTATGGAGTTTCAGTGGTTGACTCTCGAGGTCTGATATGAAATTGAATGTTGAAATTAACTCTTTGATCAAAAAATATAGGCATGATAATACTAGGGTTTCATCGAATGCTAGAGATGTTTTAAAATTAAGGGTGGGGTCCAAAGTTTGTGATCCTCACCCAAAACACCTATTAGATACAACACAAACTAAATTTTATAGAAAATTTTGTGGTGATTTAGTGTTAGCTGGTAATATTAAAATAATTCAAAGGTCTTTTGAAAAATGTAAAACCTGGTATGAAAAAATTAATAAGCAACGAATATCTTCTTGTTGTAAACCACATGTTCAATTTCGTTATTTTTATGATGTTTTTTTGATATATATGTTGTACCTTGCATACTAACAAGATTATACAGGAATGTGGTATTAATACACCACCTAAAGAAATAAGGGAATTTATATCAGGTTTGTTTTGTGAAAGATCTAATGGTAAATTGTTTTATTTAAGTTCTTGTATTTCTAGACAATGTATTAGCTATGGAAATCTTTCATTCTTAAGAATTTGTATGCATGAAAGTGTTGATAATGATTTTGAACAACAATTAGTAGATGTTAATAGATTTATGAATGTTCACTATTCTTTAAAAGATGGAAAAATAGGAAAGCGTTGTGATTTAGTTAAAGAAAAAGTTAGTGTGCATGCATTCATTAGTGAATTTAAGAATAAGATTGTACCAAAATATGTCATGTACTCTCAACATGCTCAATGGCTTGATGGCCAATTTCACACATGTAGAAACACATTTCCAATTGGTACTATACTTTCAATGGTTGATTTTGCGGAAAATTATACTCTAACTCCGCAATAGGAAATTCAATCACAATATTATAATTCAGTGCAAGTAGGTATGTTTGTCCATATTGTTTATAGACATGCAGATGATAACACTGAGGATGATAGAAAAGTTTTGAGGGAGTATCATTTTTATTTGAGTGACAACCAGTTACACTCATCAGAGTTTGTTCAATACTGTTTCAATATATTTTATAGAAATTCAAGAGAAAGAGGAATCCAGATGACAAGACACCTCATATGGTTAGATAATTGTATGGGGTAGTTCAAGAATGCTCGAATGTTCTATTGGTTAAGTAGGGTTCACAAGTAACTTAATGTCCAACATATATGGAGTTTTTTTGAAGTTGGGCATGGTAAAGGACAACATGATGGGGCTGGTGCATGTGTCAAAATAATTCTTGCTAGAGAACAATTAAAATTTGAGGATGCAGTAAAATTTAAAGATGCGCATAGGATTGTGGATTGGTGTAATACAAGATTATTTTCAGTTGATTCAAGTGAGTACTCTATAGTTCATTGATTCTTTTGGTTGGCTGAAGAAGAGAACATTGTACCTAGAGTTGACTGTGAGACAATCAGTGGATCTACTAAATGACATTCATTTAGGAGTTCGACTACAAGCACATGGACTATCTGGACAAGGGAGCTTGAATATTTTTGTCAGTTTTGTATCTTAGGAGATTTTGAAGCATGTGAAAATACATAATAGGTTGAACAGTGGGAGAAAAGATTGTTGACACCTGCACAAGAACATGATCAATATGAAAGAACTATTGAAGAAAATGATCAAGTGTTTGCATCTGAAAACTATGATTGTGTTTTAGACCTTGTACAAGAAGGTAATTTAATTCAATTTATTTCAATTTATTAAGTTATTTTGTAATACTAAATTATTTATATGGATATGCGCAAGTTATTAAATCAAAATTTGTTTGTAGGACATGTGTATGTTGTTGTTGCACCTAAGGGGAATGAAGAGGAAACATAATATTGGCTGGCTCATTGTGTGGAGACTAAACATAGGTTAATAACACCTTCAGAAGATGATATGGCTATCATTATCCAACAAGTACAGTGATCCCCTTAAGACATCCCTTTAAAAAAAATTTGATAACAAGTTTTTGATCCCCTTAAGCAAATTTTTAGAACAAGTCTTTGATCCCTTTAAGAAAAAATTCAAAACTTATTTGATGATGGGTTTCATGTTTTCCAATAGGATTGGTGGTGGTTGTTGGAACTTGGCTACGAAAATACCTGACAAGGAAGAATGGTCTACCTACATTTGAAGATTATGAAATGCATAACAAGATTATACATTATTCACATTTGGTGGTGGCAACAAATACAAAACTACATTGGTATTGTGGGAGACCTACAAATAAAGTGCTATGGAAAATTTCTATGGAAGAGCATGAGACAATAATAGATGCATTGCAAAAAGGAGAGGATGCAGATGGTACAATGAAATAAGTAAATACAGGTAAATATAGTTTTAGTTTTATATTGTCCAAATTTTGAATAGATTAAATACATGTTTCGATATTGGTCAAGTGTGTTATTAGTTGAAATTGATTTAAATTGTCCTATTATAGATCCTTAAGCCATAATCACAAAAAGGATCTAGTCGATGCAGATTCAACCTAGACAACATGAAATACTTGGTAAAAACAGGTAATTATTAGTTAAATTATATTTAAATACATGTGTTGATTATATATTGATATTACTTGTACATAAATAGTTAAAATTGATTTATGATCATTTTTTGTAGCCTTAAGCCATCATTGCATTGATCTCATACTTTGAAACAAAAAGGAGAGGATGCCTAGATTCAACCTACACACATATGTGAAATACTTTTAAATGTAGGTACTTGAGTTGTGTACATATAGATAGTTTTATATAAATTAAAATATGTATGTTTTGATGATTTCATTGATATTGCTTGTACCTTTTTGATATCAAGTGGTGTGAAGACCTACTACATTCTGGGCATGAGTTTGAGATGTTCTTGACATGGGATATCCAAATTTTGTAAACATTATTTTGAGATGACATGTATGTACATACATACTTACACAATTAAAATTTTTGTATAAATTACAAATACATGTACATACAGAATTATGTACTCTATGTACTTCTATGTATCAAAATCAATATTTTGTATATTTTGTTTATTAAATGTGCATGTTTTCCTACTTTGAAACTTTATATTTGATTGTATAATCACTAAATATCAGACATAGATTATTGTTAAATCAATTATATCCTTAAGACATTGTATTACGACCCCTTAAGACATCCCCTTAAGACATGGAGGTGGATTCACATATCCTAAATATTATACTTAATTATATCATTTTTTATGATGACTCACCCGAAAACTTATAATACTTGTTTATATCACTTAATATTTATACTTAATTATACTCTCCTTTGATCCCCTTAAGACGTGTTGTATTAGCACATATCCTAAATATTATATTTAATTATATCATTTGTTATGATGATTCACCCTAAAGTATAATACTTGTTTATATCAGTTAATATTTATACTTGTTTTGACAGCTTACAAATTAGTATTGGATGCTATTGTTTGTTTTGACAACTTATAAATTAGTATTGGATGCTATTATTTGTTTTGACAACTTATAAATTAGTATTGGATGCCATTATTTGTTTTGACAACTTATAAATTAGTATTGGATGTTATTATTTGTCTTGACAGCTTATAAATTAGTATTGGATGTTGTTATTTGTTTTGACAGCTTATAAATTAGTGTTGGATGCTATTATTTATAGAATTTATTAATTATTTTGTTCTCTAATCTTGTATGGTATTGTTTATTTCTTAAAATTTCATCCTTTGTGGTATGTAAACAGATTGTTTTTATTTGTAAATTATGATTTATTGACTAATTATTGATTGACGTTTATTGAATAAGTTCATTGACTAATTATCACTAATTATTGAATGTACATATCATGCATATCATGTATGGGATCACTAAATTTGTAAAGTACAAATATTAAAATGTCCTATTAATTTCAACTTTAATTTCATATTTATATTTAATTTCACATTAATGTCTTGACTATGAACATAAAATGCATAAATGTACATGTGTAAATTAAAATTTCAAACAATAATAAAGTCCATAATTTACAACATATCAAGTGCATGAAACCAATATATTAAGCACATGAAATAAAGTTCATCAAAGTACAACCCATGAACTAAAGTCCAACTAAGTACTTAGCCATGAAATATAAAGTCCAACAGAGTACATGAGAAACCAAATATGTAGTCCATGAAATAAACAAACATAACCCATAAAATCATGTTTCTAGGTCATGTATTGTCTCTATAATCAAGAGACCTCTTCACACGATGCGGACTATGTGGATGCCTTGAAACACTCTGTACAAGAGAAAGATGAAATTAGATGCAAGACAATGAAAAATGATTTAATGAAAATTTAATTTATAATTCATCATAAAATTAAATTACCATCATATCTGAGTTTGGATGCTCTAGTGCACCTGAACCAACCACTAAATTCTCTGAATCAATCTACATAAACAAGACAAAAAAAGTTGAAATTAGATGTAAGTCTACAATTAAAAATGATTTAATTCAATTTAATTTATAATTTATCATATTTTAATTGTATCGTATTCTGAGGTTGTGTACCCTCTTCTCTAGGACCTGTTTGTACATGCTCAACTACAAGATGTGTCTCATGCTATAAAATAAAAATAATTTAAAACATGTATTAGCTCATATTATATATATATATATATATTCAATTTAAAATTTAAAATTAAAGTTATTCAGAATATATAATTTGTAATTGACTTTAAATATAATAAAAATTTTAAATTACCATGATATCTGGAGCTTGGTCTGCATGTCCTCATGGATGTGTAACCATAACTAGGTCATGGCAGAAAGTCGCACTAACAAAGTCCTACAAGATAAAATTTAAAGCATGTATAATTGAATTAGGTTAAAATATATATATTCAAGTTTGCACATTTTGTGTAGAAATTTTTTTCAACAACCTAAAAATCAGAGGCCTCACGAGTAGTCACAACATCTAATGTTTTCCTGATGCCCATTCTCATTGTGGTATCAACCTAGGAATACATGTAGACATTTAATGCTTATAATATTTACAAGTGTACATGCACATTTGATATATAGTGAATTTAAAATTCATAATTGTAACTATACTAATGTAAGTTAAATAATTTACAATATAAATGTACCTTCCCCTGATCTACAACACCTGATAGTGGAGGAGTGCTTGACAACCCCTTAGGTGGAATCGACGTGGAAGCTGATTGACTCCCCTATACCAATGTATAAATATTTTAAACATATGTTCATGATTCAATTATAAATTTAAAACTCAAGTTAAAAATCATTTCATATATAATTTAAAAAATTGAAATCAAACTACCCCATAAGGGTTGTTGACTAGGATTGGTGTCGATGTATGTACCTGTGGAGCAGATGATTGCCCCATCGTTAGTGTCATTTGTACACCAAATAGTTTGATTGTTAAAATGTATTGAAAAGTTTTCTTTGATATATACATTCATTAAAATTCTTATAAAATCAACATGTAGATGCATATTTATACCTGTCTCATAGTGTCCTCAGGGTGATGGTCTCTTGTAATAAATTCTACAAATGAACTGAGGTGACCAGATGAACCACCAAAATCTCCACGTCCACCCGAACTAGGTGTGGCCTAATCAAGTCCATAGCATAACTGATGGAAACTAGTACATACATGTGGGACCCTTGACATTCCTGGAGTGGTACTTGGACCAACTCCATAAAACACTTCATCATCGTTGTCTTTATGCTCCCTACTTGCTATCATAGAAGCATGTTGATCAAGGTCTGTTGCGAGCGTACTAAGGGATCCTAATGTCGAGACCACCACACGTTGATGCACATGTGTGGGAATGGCAAGACCAAGAGAAACAACAAGGGGTTGTGCATGCATGGGGTGTTGGGGATCAACCCTTTCCCCTAACCTTTGTTGTGGGATACCGCCACCAACACCTTGAATGATTTAAAATCAAAATAATTAGGATTTTTCCCCATAACAAACTCTACATATAATTTTCTCAAAAAATACAACGGGACCTCCTAATTAGCGTGTGGTGGACTATCAAAAACCATATACCATCAATTCCAAAATTGTGCACTCATATGTGGATGTATACACCACCTCATGTATATTCTAGATTTATTGGGAGGAATGGGTTGCCGAGTAACAGGGTCGAGAAAGTAAGTGGCTAGGTGGGCTTTTGCTATTTTAAGGTCTAAAACTTGTTTATAGGACAAACCGTCTGCATAAAATTGTCTCATCTTCTCTCTCTCTCGTCAATGTGTATTTAGATCAGAATCAATCATCCTAATGGCATCCACAATTTTTTTCATCACAGATGCAAAACGTCTCACGTGTGGAGGAATCAATGCTTAATTCTGGATAGCATTGATTTGATTTTGAATGGATGCAACTTGATCATTTATGTGTGCTCGCAAGTGAGCCTCATCAAATGCAATGGGTGCTGGAGGTGGGACATTAGGTTGAGGGGGTGGAGGGGGAGGTTGAGGTAGAGGGGGAGGTAGAGGTGGAGGTGGCTAAGGTGGTGGATTGAGGATATCATCAATGTTAAATTGATCCTTATGATATTAGATATAAGTGCACCTGCATTAAATTATACAAAATTAACATACAAACTTACAAAATTACAAGAAATAGTTAAATTTGAAACACACATGCCAATTTGTTTAAATAGGATGTGCCTGCATATACATACACATACATACACATTGATTGAACTTGAGCACGTGCATACAAAATTCAAAATTTAACATGTACGTACATTTAAAATAAAAAATATGATGCATAATTTGCATGCATACATCATTCAACTAAACTATGTACATGCATACAAATTTCAAAATTTAAGATCTATAACTATGTAATTTTAATAAATATACATATTGAAAAATAAACTTGAAACATTCATAAAAAGGTCATTTTATGTCTAACTCATATATATATATATATATTACATTTTTTCAACACGAGAAATTATGATCTAGTAGATAGTCATAAAATATATACTATTATAAATTCATCATTATAAGTTCATAAATTCCACCAAATTCATAAATTCATGTCACTAAAAATATCCATTTGGAACCAAAATCATAAATTCACGTCACTAAATATATCCATCCAACCAAATTTATAAATTCATCACACAAAATATTCATTGAACCAAATTCATAAATTCATAACTATAAGATCATTGTATTAATTTATAAACTATTGTGGCTCTCTACTGCATCTCTTCATTTCTTTGTGTTTTCCTTTTCAAAATAGAAAGTTCTCCTCTTCTCTATCCATTGTTGATGCTCATCTAAGATCCCATCCATAGCCCTAACAACATCAACAATGGTTTGCATCCTAGATGCAAACATCCTCATAGGTGGTGCGACACATTCTTCATTTTGAATAATGTTGATTTGATCTTGGATGGTTCTAACATTGGCATTGATTCATGCTTGCAAATGAGCACCATCGGTTTTAAGTGGTGGAGGTCAGGGGTTATGAGGTGGAGTAGGCGGAGGTGGAGGTGAAGGTGGATTGTGGATATTATTGAATCGATCCATGTGATCTCTAAGATATAAGTGAACCTGCATTAGATTTGTAATTTCAAAATGTAAGATACATGTTTAGGAAATACCCTTAAACCATTCGATATAAATGGCCTAATTGAATACAAATAATAAAATATGTAAGCCTCATTTATGTCTAAGGCATGTTGCTTGAATGAAAAAAAAATTAACTATTAATATAGGACAATTTATGAATGCTATAGGATTTACGGTTTAGAGTTTAGGATTTAGATTTTAGGGTAATAGGATGGCTTAAGGGTATCTATGTAGTAAGGTCCTAGTACAAAATGACATGGATTTTAAGTGAATAAAATTTGGTGAAGATGCCCAAGGAAACCTAATTTCATTAAGGTCTGAGGCAACTTCACCAAATTTTATTCACTTGAGCCATGTCATTTTTCCCTAGGAACTTACTAGACATATATCCCCTTAAGCCATCCTATCACCCTAAACCATAAATTGATCAACCTATATCATAAAATCTCATTCATATTATAATCTTGCATGACCTTATTATTGTTAAATTTGGTTGCCTTGGGCAACTTCACCAAATTTTGAGAACTTATTTGATCCCCTTAAGAAATGTCATATTAGGACACCTTAAGACATCCTAAAGTATGGCTTAAGGGGATCTATGTAGTAAGGTCCTAGTACAAAATGACATGGCTTAAGTGAATAAAATTTGGTGAAGATGCCTAAGGCAACCAAATTTCATTAAGGTCCTAGGAAACTTCACCAAATTTTATTCACTTGAGCCATGTTAGTTTGTCCTAGGACCTTACTAGATATAGATCCCCTTAAGCCATCTTATCACCCTAAACTATAAATTGATCAACCTAGATCATGATTTATCTCATTCATATTATAATCATGCATGATCTTATTAATGTTAAATTTGGTTGACTTGGGAAACTTCACCAAATTTTGAGAACTTATTTGATCCCCTTAAGAAATCGATTTATGGTTTAGGGTGATAGGATGGCTTAAGGGGATCTATGTCTAGTGAGGTCCTAGGACAAAATGACATATGGCTCAAGTAAAATAAAATTTGGTGAAGTTTACCAAGGAAACCAAATTTCATTAAGGGCCTAAGAAAAACTGATGGCTTTAGGGTTTAGGGTTTAGAGTTTAGAGTTTAGGATTTAGGGAATAGGATAGCTTAAGGGGATCTATGTAGTAAGGTCCTATAAAAAAATTACATGGCTTAAGGGAATAAAATTTGGTGGAGTTGCCTAAGGAAACTAAATTTCATTTTAAGGTCCTAGGACAAAATGAATGCTTTAGTGATTAGGGTTTAGATTTTAGAGTTCAGGGTTTAGGGTTTAGGGAACTTAGGGTGAAATTTGGGCGGCCCTTGGAATAATGGACTTGCAAGTTAGTGACTAGTTTATGAATATTTTTTATTTAATGAATATATTGACTATTTTCATAATAGAAACACATAATTATGTATTATTAAGATTGAGTTTGATGTATATTTTAACTATATATTTTTTTAATTGAATATAAGATTATTTTATTTAACATTTTTTTCATTAATATTTCCCACTTAAATGAATTTTATGATATAAAATGTATAATATAAAATTAATTAATGTTGAATCAAGTATTTTATTTTGGATTATTTGGAATTCAAAGAACCTAAAAGAAAGAAAATAAAAAATATTTAGATTCTTTTAGTGTCTAGGTAACTAGTGCAAATTGAGATTTTAGACTAAACTGGAAGCCTAATTAACAAACTTAATTGACTAGAATGAGCGTTAAGATTGTCAAAAGACAAGATACAACACATGCAAACAAGAAATGGAAACAAGGCATGACTAAGAGAGATCAAAACATAAATAGAAATGAATGCTGAATATTATCTAATTGAGTGACAATTGGAAATGATTGTACAAGGATTTAGGAATTTGCTAACTAAACTTGCAAATAAACATTGATAAAATTTATGAATTGTAACTATTCTTTAACATATTGTTTTTTAATCTAATTATAATTTAACATTGAAAGTAAAGTTTAACATATTGTTTTCTCCATACAATGCAAATGAAATTTAAAACATTTAAGCAATACAAATGATTTTTTTCCATTATCAAATATTCTTGAGGTCAAAATCAGGGTTTTCAAATGCAAAATGATTTGTTCGATTTCAATTTAGGGTTTTAGCAATTTTTTTTGTTTCAATTCAATTTAGGGTTTCAATCTAAGCAATTAGGGTTTTTAATACAATTTTTTTGTTTCATTTCAAACTAGGGTTTTCAAATCTTTTTTTTTTATTTGAATTCAAGATTTCAAAAGCTTGATTAGGGTTTCCAAATGCAATTTTTGTTATTTCATTTCAATTTAGGGTTTTTAAATGTAATTTTTTGTTTCAATTAGGATTTTCAAATGCATTTTTTTTTGGTTTGATTGAACAATTTAGGTTTCAAAAGCTAAATTGTGTTTCTAAAATACAATTCAAGGTTCTTTTTTTCCTTTCTATTCAATATCTTCAAGTTTCATTGGATTTTTTCATCTATTTCTACAAATCATCATTTCTACTATTATGCGAAATAAAATGCTTAAAATGCCAAATAAATTAGAAAAAAAATGGTAAAATCTATTCTTCTATTAAAAATTTCAATAAAAAACAAAAAAAAAGCTAAAAAGTGGGGGTGGAGGCATACCTGGAGGCCATTTTTAATAGTCGTTGTCACCCACCAAACCGGGATCCTGTGTGCATAGAATGAAGTTTTGTTTTTTTTTAAATAAATACCATCTCAAAACAAGATCTTGATTATTACGAAATGGGATCCCGATTTTTACAAATCGGGATCCTATTTTGTAATAATTGGGATCTCGTTCTGCGTCTGTTAGTTTAGGACCCTTTAACAAATAGGATCCTGATTTTTAAAAAGCGAGATCCCATTTGGAATTTAGGCTCGAGATATTGAGGCTAAACGGGATCCCTATTTTTAAAAATCAGAATCCCATTTATCAAAATTGGGATCTCATTTTTGCAATGCCAATTTCATTTTTTTGGCTAAGGAAAAAACTTCCACATTTCATGGACTCAACTTTGTGCAATTACCTTGGTAGTTGTTCTACTAGATCTTCTAGTGCTTGATGAGCTTCTTGGAGCTTGAACCCTTGCTCTTGCTTGATCCACTTGCTCTTTTGTGAATCCCATGTCCTCCATAAACTATGCAACCATCTTTTCAACCTTCTTCTTTATTACTGGTTTCTTCTGCTCTATATGAACCTCCATTGATTTTTCTTCATAGGTGCCATATCTTCCTTCTATGGTGACTTTAGGATTGTTAAGCATAAAATTAGCTGAGAAAATAATCTCATATTCCATTGTTGGCATCCACAATATCCTTTGTTCAACTTATTGAATGATGCATTCATTTATTCATACCATGAATATGAATTCATCCTTGTATTTTTTCACCATTTTCTTATAGATCCTTTCTCTTTCATGCACCCTCTTCTAAAATAATGCAATGAAAGATTCAAGAGCTTCATCTTGTACCTTTGAATCACCATGACCTCTCCAAAAGTCTCAAATCTAATGCATAATAACTCTTCCTTTCAACCATGTCACACTTTTAGTAACGGTTAGTTCTCTCAAGAAATAGAAAAGTAGAAAAACAATCAGGGTACCATACTTATATGGGTGTTTTTTCCCTTGTTCTTCTCCAAATTGTCCATTAGTTGTTGTCTCAACAACTCACAAAGATAATAGTCAATTCATTTTTTCACCATTTCATAGGTAGCTCTTATTGTGGTGGAAGATACAAAATTATCTAGGTTTGCAAAGTAAAGCTTGTTTAACCTCTCATCATAGTTGCATACTTCATAGCTAGATTTCTAATGTTATTCACTGTCAAATCCCTTTTGTCATATGTGGCACTAGTTAATTCTATGACCACTTCATTTTTCATCGACTTGAGCACCAAAATGGGTCTGTTGGAGCACAAAATTGTAACTTCTCTAATCACATCATTTGTGATTAACCCATGGATGTCAGTCCAAAAAATATATCATGAATTTTTTTCAATGCAATTCTAACCCATTTATCATCAAAGAAAAAATTTGGAAATCCTTCCCACACATCATGTTTTTTTGCAACTAGGTTTTGATATTCAAGTTTCAGGGAAAAGTTATCTCTAGTAAGTTCATTCACCCATACCTCTCTTAGCTTAGAATTATTATGTTCTTCCAATTTGCAATGAATGTAAATAATTGTATTTAGTATGCAACACACCATATGGAACCTTAAAAAATGTGCCTAAGGGGTTGACCTCCATGGATTTAACAGGATGTTTCTTAAACTTGGGTCATGGCCTATCAGTAACTTCAATAACCCTTAATGTAGCAATTTTATAATAAATTCAAATTTCTTTTGATATATTTCTTTGTGAAACTAGGGAAAACAAAGATTTGTAAATACGTCTAACTTCACTTTTTTTATTAGGGTTTGAATGCACCGAATCACAAATCACCTTGATCACTCCGAATATTTTCTTCATTGCTTTGCTCCTTCTTAATGCTCATTGTGAATGAATTTGTCTAAGTAAAATCACTTTATAACCCTTGAAACTGACCTCATTTTTCATTGAATGCTTAGAAAAATAAAGATGGAAAACCCTTCACAATGTGCACAGTTACCTTCAAATGCTCTACAATCTTCTGCATTTCAAAATTTTCTCCAAAAGATAAAGAATGTTGACCTACACCATATATCTTCGTGTTGAAGCATCAACACCATTTTCTTTGGCAAGGAATAAAATATTTTTGTTAGAGCTCCCCCTGAGCCAAATCTCTCAACTTAGTTTCTGGAGAAAGCATCTACACCAGATGCTAGTATAGATTCATCCTTAACTTAGGTCTCTTCCTTCTTTGTCCAAATCTTATCCATCTCCTTCTTTGTTTCTATCGGATCAATCTTCTATATTGGTTCATTCTTCTTTACCGGATTATCCTTCATATTGGATGCTTATGCAAAATGTAGAAATGTGTCCAGGCTTATTGAAATTATAGCATATAACATTCTTTTGACCAATATTATTTTCATTCATTCTAGATCTGCATTGATTAGCTTTATGCCCAAAACCATTACTTGTATAATAGTAGTCATTGAAAGATTGAACCATTCTACCATTGTTATAGCAATTCAACATTTGACTTTTGTACTCACTAGCTCTATGACCAAATTTATTACATGTGAAACATTGACCAGAAAAATGTGGAACATTCTAATTCATTTTTCTTCTACATTCCATAGCCTTATGTCTAAATTTATTGCAAGAATAATATAAACCATTAAAATATGGGTACCTTTGTGCATTTGGTTGTCTGGACGGTGGTCTTCTAGCTACATTCCTTTGATTTTGGATCTTCTCATGCCATTGTTCTTCTTGGTTTCAATATTCTTTTTAGTATTTGATGTTTGATATAATTTTGAACTTTTACCCTTTTCAAATCCTAAACCTTCTTTATCTTTAGAGCCTTTTTGATTTTCAATCATTTCATCAAGCTTTGTAGAACTCATTTTGAATTTTTCTTCATGACTTCTTTCCTTTTCTAGATCTAATCCCAAATTCATAAATTCTTGTTCAAGCCTTGTGCATTCTTCAAATTTTCTTTTCATCATTGTATTCAACCATTCTTCAACTCTCTTTCTTTCTTCAACTTGCACCTTCATACATTTAATAGTTTCATTTGCTTGCTTCAACTACTCACTGACCTCCTTATGCCTTTATCTGAATTTCTTGATTTATTCCCACAATTTTCTAATGCATTCATTGGCTTCTTTGATATTTTCTTTCAAATCTTTAATTTCATCCTTTAGTTCTTTTAAGATATTCAAGAGAAACTTTTATTTCTCCATTCATATCAAATATACAATCTTCTTCTATAGATCAAACAATAGAGATATATTTTGGAGGAGTAGGTAATCTTCTAACAACCATGTGTTCAACCTCCAAGATCTTACCTAAGTGGTTAAGATCCTTCCAAGGAACCAAGCTCTGATACCAATTTTTGAACACCTAAAATAGTGAGAGGGGAGGTGAATTAGTATTCTTTTAAACCACTTAAACATTTAAACATCCAATACTTATAGCATATATTCAATTGTAGTAATGGAAGAAAGTATGAAAACATCTAACAACATCACATAACACATGAACACTAGGATTCTTATGTGGAAAACCAAAAATGGGAAAAGCCATGGTGAGAATTAGCTCATAATATATTATAACTAGATATAGTATATTACAAAAGTGCTCACTTCAGGTGGACTCATTGCCCACTAAAAGAAAAGAAAAAATACTTATAGCATATATTCAATTGTAGTAATGGAAGAAAGCATGAAAACATCCAACAACATCACATGACACATTAACACTAGGATTTTTACGTGGAAAAACAAAAATGGGAAAAGCCATGGTGAGAATTAGCTCATAATATATTATAACTAGTTATAGTATATTATAGAAGTGCTCACTTCAGGTGGACTCATTGCCCACTAAAAGAAAAGAAAAAAGATAGAAGAAAGTTTGTGGCTCGTAGCCTAGATTGAACTGTTACATTACATGTATCATATCCATGAAACACACTTCATTTGATTTTGGTCTAACACTTTGCTTTCCTCTATATTCACATCACTCTAATATTCTACTCAACATTCACAACTTAGATTCACAATCTATTCACTCAATACACATTATCCACATCACTTTCATGTAGGACCTTCATCAAAACACTAAAAATGATCTAGCTTAAATATATCCTCTTCACCCATAACATTAATTAGGTCAACCTAATTAGATGTATCATTCAAACAAATATAAAATAAGACTTTTCGGCTCAAGATTTATTCACACATGCTTCACACCAAGACTCAAATTTTAAAACATTTTAAAATGGGTTGGAATGGACCTATAATATCTCCCACTTAACTTTTCAATACTTAAATAAGCTTCATATACCTTCAAACCTATTAGGTCAGCACTACAGGAGACCTAATATGAAAATTTTCCAACTGTATACCCATATTTGATCATGCAAACTTCAAAACACTGCCATTTGAAATACATGATCTATTGACATCTTTCAACATCTACTCAAAACTATGTAGCCAAAAATGGATCCATGGACAAGTACGAACTCATCAACCCATATCTACCAAATTGGAATTGTCTGAAAATGCCAAGTCAAACTACTGTTACTCATAACTCCAAAACTAGAAGCCAAAACAAGATGAAATCCTAGAATTAAGTTCTACTATCCAAAAAAATTATACTAGAAGCATAGAGCAAAATATTCAACAATGAACCACTACAGACCCAATTATTGGATCCCTTGTACATAAAATAACTGGTATTAACACTTAGTCAATTTTTATCATAATTTTCTTCATCAAATTAAACCTTCTTGCAAAATTCTCTTGCACCAATGTCCTAAAATAAGTTAGCGCCAACCAAAATGATCTGCACCATGATTTCCAAAGCAAGATGCAATGCTGACGTCAATGGCAACACTGTAATGCATAACTATATGTACCTTGTGCTTATTCCACATGCTCATGTTTCCAACAACAACATCAATGACATCTCCTTATTCGTCTAACAAAAATGTGGGGTGATCCCACAATACTGGTTTACAATTTTTGGCCAAATTGGACACTAAACTAATTTTTTCTAACTAAATCTTCACTTTTGAGCACCTATAGCGGCTAAACTGTGAGGAATTTGAAGATGATGCAAACTAGTGATTTGTGATATTTTTTTTGTAGATTATAAATATATATTTTTCAAAAATTAGAATCAGATTGCACTTTTTTCCATCTCCTTCGAAAACTAGTTTTTTTTAGTAAACACCATTTTTAAGGAGTGACTCACCGTATAACACACAAATTTTTTTCCATGAAGGATAAAATTCTATTTTTAAAAATTTAGATTTGTAACTATGATATCTAGTTCTTTCAATTTGTTTCATAGTGTTTTATTGAACATTTTTTCCTCAATCAAGTTTCAAAGTCAAACAAATTACAATTGACATAGGCGGACTACATAACACAACTTTTTTGTATGTATCAATTTTTTATTTATTTTTGTTGGATCAAGGACTTCAATATCTGGTGCACTCATATTTTTCAAAATTTTTTTTGATAATCTTCTATTTTTTCACATGTGCAGAAGAGAGCTTGATTTTCGGTGAAAAACCTACGTTCACAAGAAATAAAAAATAAATATAATAATAAAATTAAATTTATTTAAAATTATACTTTTTGGGAAGCTTATATAATAAGGACTACATATTTACAAAAAATAAATTTTAAATGAATTCATTTCAAGATCCCCCAAAAGGTAAATCAAAACTGGTTTTTTATCAGCATTTTGATAGGTGTAAAGGAGACTTCATTATAGGTATGGTTTAAAACTAGTGGGGTTCTATCCGAGGGGGTTTGATCTAAGGTAGTTTGATCAAACCCTCTTCAATTGGAATGATTTAAATGGAACTTTTAAAGGCTTAAATCATTATATTTTCTAAAAATATGTGATTTCAACAAAAATTAGAATCTCCCAGAAATTGTAAACCAGCTTTGTGGGATCACCCTGTGGTAACTCTAAGATTAGTATTCATAACTTAGGGCCATTTCCATATTTTTATAAATTTCATTGGGATATAGATCAACAAGGTGAGTTGTTTGAATATCAACCTTAAAGGTGAGCCAAAAAAACCTGAAACTATATCTTAATGAGGATTCAAGTTGATTAGAAATATTTTTGAATGATTAACTTAATTAGCCTATAAGACCTAATACTAAAAATGCAAGATCCTGATGATTGATAAATAGAAACAATAGTTTACATGTGGATATGAGAATTTCAAAGGGATATGTACCAACCTAGAAAACATTGCTTTGAGCATTATAGAAGGGTAGGGTCACCCTTGGGTGAATGACTCCTTGTAGGGAAATTTTGATCAACTTTTGGGGTTCTCTAGAGATGGATCTAAGACTCTGTTCACTATAGGTTCCATTGTCAAAATTTTGTAAATAAGTTTTGAATCTGAGTTTTTTTGGCTTGACAATAATGAATGCAACAAATGCAACAATACAAAATTGCTTCTTCAAGATCTCTTCCATCCATCTTCAACCTGTAACCTACACATACACAAAGAGGGAAAAATTGTTTTATTTGTGTGAATGGGGGTTTTCCTTGGTCAAACCCCAGTTTGGAAATTAAACCTTGATAAAAATAAATAATGATAAAGGAGAAGGAAATTATGAATGAACACTTGCTTGTTACAACTCACTAAACCTTCAATGGCATCCCTTAGAGGACTAAGTTAAACACACCACTCTAGGAAATCAAATATTGGTTTTCTTGGATTCTTTAGGATCAATAATGCATATTATCCTTCACAAGATGAAATGAATTCAGGGTGATCCCACAATACTGGTTTAAAATTTTTGGCCAAACTGGACATTGAACTGATTTTTTTTAACTAAATTTTCACTTTCAGGAACCTATAGTAGCTAAACCATGAGGAATTTGAAGATGATGCAAACTAGTGATTTGTTACATTTTGTCTGTAGATTCTAAATAAATTTTTTTTCAAATTTTTTTGAATCAAATTGCACTTCTTTTTCCATCTCCTTCGGGAACTAGTTTTTAATAGTAAACACCATTTTTAAAGAGTGACGTTACTGGCTAACACATAACTTTTTTTCTATGAAGGATTAAATTCTAATTGTTTCAAATTTAAATTTGTTACTATGATATCTAGTGCATGGAATTGGTTTCATATCATTTCATTGAATATTTTTTTCTTAATTAAGTTTCCAAGTCAAACCAGTTACAATTTAGACATGATTTACTAGCTAAAAAATAAATTTTTTTGTATGTATTCAAATTCAATTTTATTTTTTTCTTGGATTAGGGACATCAATATCTAGTGGACTAATAGTTTTAATTTTTTTGGATAATCTACTATTTTTCCACATGTGCAGAATAGAGAGCTTGATTTTTGATGAAAAATCTACATTCACAAGAAATAAAAATAAAAATATAATAATAAAATTAAATTTATTTCAAATTATACTTTTTGGGAAGATTATAATAAGGACTACATAATCACAGAAAAAAAAATTTAAATGAATTCATTTGATCCCCCAAAAGGTAAATCAAAAGTGGTTTTTTATCAACATTTTGATAGGTGTAAAGGAGACTCTGTTGGATGTTGTGATTGGGTTGCTGATATGTGGTTGTCATTGATGTCAATACTATTGGAATTAATGTCTTAGAAGTTGTATATGTCGAGGATATTGAGAAAATTGTAATGAGTTGCAGGTTGTTAGTGGTGAAGTGAAGTTCAATCAGTTGGTTAGCTCAGTACGTTGATGATCAATGGTTGTGGATTAATGGGTTTTTTTATAGTATATCTAGTTTATCCATGTTAAGTTTCAGAGATCCACGTGAAGATTTGATCGTGTTATGAAGATTTGTATTCTGACAGTCATTATGTTACTTCAGCTGGTGTTCCTAAATGAAGGTGATATGATTTTAGTAAGTTTAGTTGCTACAGATGCTTCTCTGGTGATTCATGATGTTTGTGGATATTTCTAGATCATGCTCTATCTGTGTTGATTGTTGTTCTCGTGATTGGAGATTTTCTCTTGCATGTTCATGTTTTTCTTGTTCTTGGTTGATAGGGTGTTGTAGCATGTTGTGGATTCTCAAGGAATAATTTTTGAAGGTGTTTTATGTTTGATAATGTTATTTTGGGTCCTCACTATGTTGTGGCTAACCTTGGTTGATTCACATTAATAATCTGTATAGTTTTGGGCCGATAGTTTGTATTCATTTTATTATTTTGTTGAGGCCGACATGTAGCGATGTAATTTCTTGCTGCAGATATATATAAGCGATTGATTATACCATTTGAATGCATGGTGTGCATGAATAATGTTCTAAATCATTTGAAGGTAGAGAAGAGTGTGAAGAAGAGTGAAGAAGTGTTCATGTGCTTAAGCGGAACTATAATCAGGCATTAGCAGATGCTATTTTTCTCAAATCAAATCTTGTAGATGTAATCCAAATCTTTTGTAAGACAGTGAATCTTCATTTTGTAATTGAGTAGTGAGCTCAAGGAAGTGTTGGAAATAGGATGCCATTTAATTGCAATCCTAAACATTATTTATTTCATGTGTCTCTTAAGTCCTTGGAAAGTGTTCTCAAACACTAGGATTAGAGAGAGATTAATTTTGCATGAAATAATCATGTTAATTGACAATTGTAATTAATTCTAAATAATAGGAGCATGTGAGGGCATCCAAGATGAGTTCCTAAATAATAGGAGAACATGGGGAACCCACATGGAAGGTGGCACTGACCTTGAGTTTAGTTAACTATTTGGAGTAAGAGATAACACTTTTGTAATGCATGTAAAGATCCTCGGAGTTAGGTTTTGATGTTTACATGTATGAAGTTTAGTTTAGTTTAGTTCAGTTTAGAATCAGTTTAGTTTAGTTTAGTTTAGTTTAGTTTAGTTTAGTTTAGTTTAGTTCAGTTTAGTTTAGTTTAGTTTAGTTCAATTCAGTTATGGTTTAGTTATCTTTAGTTAGTTTTAGTTGAATGCTAGTTGACTTCAATTAACTTGGAATGCATGACTAATGAATTGAGTTGCATGACAGATAGCAGGTAACTTCCTTCAGTTAACAGGGGATGACCATTCTTGCATGAATGGTGGAGAGAGATGTTTTAGTTAATAGAAAATGACTTGGACCCACTTTGGGCACCCAAGTTGGCTTCTTGGAATTAACTCTTTTGCATGTTAAGATATTTCAGAAGGCTAAGTTAAGTGGGCCCACTCTTGGGTGCCTACTTTGAGGATAAAGCCTTGAAGATATTTAAATAATAAATGTTGAGTTACTACTTTAGTTTGGGATACCCAAATGGATGAAGATGATGATTTGGCATTGTTCTTCATGGTTAAAATCTACTGGAAGAGTTAGGCGATAGGAATTGAGCTTTGTAATTGTAACTCTTTTGGAGTTTACAAAGTTGTTTCTTGCCTATATATCTCAAGCAAGTTGAAGAGAGTTTGTATCAATTTTATTACAGGTTGTGAAGAAGATTTGTTGAAGGTAGAAGAAACATCTCAAGGAAGAATTGGAATTATTGTAATCTACTTCAGAGATTAAATAATACATTGATTCTTGGTGGAGTTTTTTCCCAAAAGGGTTTCTCCACGGTATATGATATGTATCTTCTAATATCCTGTCTAATTCTTCTACAACTTCTATCTTCATTCTACAAATGATAAAATGAATTAATCAGATAATCACCCACAAAGAATCTGTAACAAAGAATACATATTTAGATCAACAATCTTAAAGTTTTACAAAGTATTAAGCTACATAAACACCTCAATTTTCAACATTTGGTATCAGAGCTGAGGTTGGGTAGAATATTGGGATGCCTTTCTCTTAAAAGATTGGAGATTTTTTAGCTATAGTGGGTGCTTTTAGTATTTTTGTTATTACTGGTTTTGGAAAATAAGTTTGTTACAAGAGGTATATATTCTTGCTTTAGAGGATGTTTATCATGTGTTATTGAGAGCTTGGATTCACAGGTTTGGTGTGAGCTTATGACAGAAATGTGGTTTTGATTATGTGCATCATGATGCCATGGGATTGCTCAGTATCACGATTCAGTGGGAGAATTTGGCAATGAAGTGGACTATTGGTAGTAGGATGGTTTTGTTATTATGTCATGATATACTCTTGATTAGTGGTTTAGAGTTTTGGCATGGTACATGTTATGATAATTTTGATCATGAGGAAATGTCTAAAATTTCATATGCTTTTGATAGTGATGGTTTGATGTTTATCTTGTTGCCATGTATAGCTCGGTATCACAGTTCAGTGGTAGCTTTGGTAGGATATAGTGATCTTCATGAAGAGGATGGTAGTCATGATGCCATGAGTGACTCGGTACCACAATTCAGTGGGAGTTGTTGGCAATGACATGGATGCATCATTGGTAAGGTTATCCTCATGTGATTAGGGATATGGTTTTTTCTTGGTTTAGAGTGGTTGCTATTATGTCATGGTTACTCTTGTTGCATTTAGAGTTTGGCATGGTTCTCTTGAGACTAGAATGTTTAAGTGTGTTATGGTGCATGTGATCTCCTAGGAGGAGATGGTTAGATCATGGATGTCATGTTTGTGTTCAAGATTGGAGCTTTGACATTGATCTTGTGTAGTTCTCTTAAGTATTGGATACATTAATCATTTGCTTGATTACTTCGTGATAGTGCTATGTTGCATTTGGATTTTGGCATGGATTGGCTGGTTATAGGTCCTCATGGATACTTGGAGAAATAGGTGAGGTTTGAGTTGTCTTATGGTAAGAGATATATGTTGGAATAGTTACTAGTAAGAAAAAATATTTTCAATAGAAAAGACCAAGGAGCCTACACCTTGGTTGAACATGAGTTCAACACACTCGGTGGTTTCACATGCCTCCAAAGAGGCAGTTTGGATACAAAGACTTGGGAAAGGTATTGGTTTTAAGTGCAAGTAAGTTAATCTTTAATGTGGTAATCAAAGTGCTATGTGTTTAGCAAAAAATCCTATGTATCATGCTCGTACTAAGCATGTTGATATTAAGTATCACTTTGTGCAACAAATGGTTGAAAGTTGGAAGGTATTAATTGAGAAAGTTGAAACATTAATTAATGATGCAAATTATCTTATGAAACTAGTTCCTACAGATAAGTTCTCTTGGTTTTAATCATTTGCTTGGAGGTTCATGATTATGCAGGTTACATTTGAAGTTGGCATGGATTGATTAGTTGGTGTAGGAAGGCCATTGGCCTGTTGTAGTACTTGATTTATAATTATTCCCTCGTTTAGAATAATTGCAATGTATAATGTCAAGTGGGAGAATGTTGGAAATAGGATGCCATTTAATTGCAATCCTAAAAAATGCATTTATTTCATGTGTCTCCTAAGTCCTTGGAAAGTGTTCTCAAACACTAGGATTAGAGAGAGGATTAATTTTGGATGAAATAATCATGTTAATTGACATTTGTAATTAATTCTAAATAATAGGTGTAGACATGCAAAATTAGCATCATGCATTTAATTAGGTCCATTCATCAAGTAAACCAAGTTCACATTCATCCGCTCATAAAGTTAATCAAGTTCATTAAATCCATTCATTAGGAAAATCAAGTTCATTAATTCAATCTCTAAGGATTATCCACCTAAATTGAATAAATTAACTTTATTTAATTTAAGCCTATCATTCCCTATTTGATTAAATAAATCAAAACTTTATTTAATTAAATCTCAAAATTCATATTTCTCCCTTTTGATTTAAATAAATCAAAATATTTAAGTCAAAAGGGTCAAAACCCCTAATCATCATCTTGCTAAGCCAATATTGATTAAATCCACCTAACCACCATCACATCCTCTTACCTTTTTCCCCATTCTGCACCAATAAATCAATTTATTGATTTTATTAAAATCATCATTTTCCCCTTAATAAGTATCTTTTGAGAATATTCTTCAAGTTTGAATAATATGAAGATGTAGACATGCAAATGTACAAGTTGACATTGTGCATCTAACTTGATCTACTAATATCAAGCTTTTCCTAAATCATCCTTCTGGCTCTTTAACTGCTTAATCAAATCCCCTTATCCGATTAAATTCATCAATATTCCTCTCTTAATTAAATAAATCATTTTATCTAATCAAGTCTCTCTCTTTTATTAATTAAATCAATCAATCCGATCTAATTATCCCTATTTAATTAAATAATTAATTTATTTGATTAAATCTCTAAAGTCTATCTCATAAATTAAATAAATTAAAAACCTTATTTTAATTTAATCTCGTACCATCCCTTTAATTAAATAAATCGTACCTTATTTAATTAGCCTTTTATCATATTCCTCTCTTTTTTATTTAAATTAATCCAAAAATCTAAATCAAATTGTCAAATCAGCTAAATATCCCCTTAAATTAATCAAATCATGATTAATTTAATCCTAATCATTCAAATCCTCTAGATTTTGCAACTTGCACAATTAAATCATTTATTTGATTTAATAATTCCCTATTTACATTAAAAAAAGGCATCTAAGTGGGAATATTCCTCAAATTTGAAATCTCCCCCCAAAAGGACTTGTCCATCCAACAAAGCATTTAAAGCTCTTACATTGTCTCTTACATGTCTCCCACTTGGCATTTAACTCATTTTTCATCCCCCTAAACATGTCATCTCATCAAATTCAAATTTCAAACTTGCACAATCCTCAAAACTTGCTCAACCTTCATCCTCTCACATGTTGACAAGTGGCATTATATCATTGGTTGAATCTTTGTCCCACATTGATCAAATTTGGACATCTCTTCAACTTATCATTCTATAAATACAATGTTTCACCATTCATTTTAGCATCCACATCTCAAGCAAAGTTACCATGCTAAAATACTTAGCAATCCTCATCCATCTCATATCATCATTTAAGTTGTTTAGATAATATAGCTTTGTTATTCTAAGCATCTTAAAATCATCTCATTTGCATCGCCATCCATAACCATCCATTTTGAACCTTATCAGATCGACTCCTCAAATCAATCTTTTCTTGGCCGATTCTCGAGGCAATGTACCAGTTGTATCTTTCCGCTGGGGCATTCAAAAATCATGAAATTTTTAATTTCGACATGTAAGTTTATTCTTTGAACCAACGCAACAAGGCACATTGCTTCAAAGAGGGGCAAAATGTAGACATGCAAAATTCACATTATGCGTTCGATCAGATTCGGTCAAATTAGCTCTTACATTAGGAAAATTCATCACTTTCATCCATTCATTAAATAAGTTCATTTATCAAATAAATCTTAGCATTCAACCTTCATCTTGCATCATCCACTTAATTAAATAAATCAAAAAGCCATTTAAATCAAATCTTAGATCATTTTCCAAAGTCCAAAAAAGTCAAATCAATTAATCAGCATTAAATCAGCATAATCATCATTAAATTAATCTAATCCTAATCTAAGGCTAATCCCATCCCACTTGCACAATAAATCAATTTTATTGATTTATTAAAACAATCATTTTCCCTCAACCATAACAAGTCAAACAGGGCATTTATTGCTCTTCTTTCTTGTCCCCCTCTCAAAATTTATTGCAAATTTGAATTCAAAATTTCCCCCTCTTGGGCACTCTTCCCAAATCTTGCACACACATCAACTAATCACATGGTGACAAGTGTCCTCAATTCATTGGCTTGTTTTTGATCCCACATTGGTCCCTCTTCAACATTCAACATTTTGAAAATCTTTAAATACAAGCATCATCCTCAAGCAAAAGCAAATCCTTCACAATCTTCACAATTTCATGCAAGGTTACTCTCTTCACTTGAGATTTAATCTTGTTCATCATCACTCCACCATCTTCATAGCATTTTCAATTTGAGCTTTTATCAAGGATTGGGAAAGGGTCACTAGCACAAGTGACACCAATCCAACTATGGAATAGGTACAAAAGCAAACGAAGGTACAAGCGAAGGTACAAACGAACAAAGGCGAAAAGATGCAAAGCAAAAGAGGAGGAGGATTCTTGTTTGAAAACACAATGTGTTTTTTAACACTTTGATTTTTTGATCAATACTACTTCACGAAAGGAGGGAAATGTTTTTTTTTGAAAACACAATGTGTTCTTTAACACTTTAAGTGTTTGATCAACACTTCACGAAATTGTTTTCCTTTTCATTTTAGAACATTAGTTTTCAATTGAGGCTAAAACGAACAAATTGTTTTTCATTGCAAAGGACTTAAAAACGAACCTTAGAACACACTTACTAGATTTTGTTTTGGTTTAAAATTGAACAAGGCAAACTTCACACTTGATTTTTGTGCTTAAAATGAAGTCATCATTGCTTTGAGGCTAAAACGAACAAGTGCTTGATTGTGTTATTTTGTCTTTTGAGTGCGTATCCTCTCCCCTTGCGCTTCGTGCGATCTAGGGTGCAAGAGAAACTCTCAAAATACATTTTATTGCTTTAAAACACTTCATTTTGGGCTTAAAAAATTGAACATCTTGTGCGAGTGTGAGTAGGGGCATTTCGCGTACATTCTCGTTCTTTGTGCCATGAATCATTCGAGGTCACGGATTATTATCTTTGCTAAGCTTTGTTGTTTATCTTAAGAGGCCTGCCTTGGGAAAAAGTACTCATAGCGGCGGCTCAGCCATTAACACTCTGGTAAAGAGTATTTTCCAATGGAAGGATATAAATGGGGATTTACGAGGATTCGCGCCATAATCAGCGGTTAGCTCAGGCAAGATGGATCGAAGGGGACTCTTGCCACGTTAGGTCAACTCCCTCTGAGAGTGATCCATACTAGAACCTATGTGTTAGAGATTTGCCAAAATCGCCTTAATCTGTTGTTGTTGGTGCAAAAGAGCGGTGGATTCACGAAGCCGCCCTGACACTACGGCTTTAGTAGAGATGGAAAGCATGCCATGGGAGTTTCATGGGTGTTGGTGCTTGGCTGCCCCGTATAAGTGAGTGCCGTGGAGGGGAGCCAGTGGGGTCAAGCATCTAACCATCCGCTAAAAGTAGGCGTAGCTGGACTTGTCCAAGTGGGGACTCAACAAACATTATCTATCACATCCATAGGGCTTGTAATTATTTTTTGTTTGAAAACACAGTGGGTATTCGAAAACATTTTGCAAACAAACACTTAAACATGATCATGCAAATTTCAAACCCCTTTTGATAGAGCAAATACCTTTTGAAAAATTTAAGTGTTGTTTCCTTCCCTTGGGATTATGTCCTTAGAGGTTTCTCATCACTTGAATTTATATCGTCATTTGCTCTAACTAGGGTTAACCTAGGAAATCCCTTTGCCTCAATTTCTTGGAACTCCCACACAACACTTTGTGGGAAGAAAAGGAATTTTGACATAGGACATCTTTAGTTTGAAACATAATCAAGAAAGTGTATTTGGTAAAAAGAAGTCATTAAAAAGCAAAGATAAGCAATTGAGCCCCACACATGTCTTTTCAATGATTTCTCACAAGATCAAGATACAAAAACCCAAGAAAAGGAAACTTAGCCCAAAACAACATCAACAAAGACTCAAAAGGTTATATGATTTTAGAGAAAAGTTGTTGGCTAATTTCTATAGACATGCTTCAAGAGACAACCCCACTTTATATTCATTTTACTACACACAAAATCTAAGATTGTTTCAAGGGATTGGATACCTTGCTTAGGGCATAACACGTTCTTCAATACCTTGGTCTTGTTAAGCAAAAGTCTAAACTAGGGTCGTTCTAAGATCAAAACAAACATTCATCCATCAAAAACATCATCAACCATAAACATCTCACCAACATTTTGAGAAAATCTTGACACAACTATGCTAGGCTCCTTTGGTAGACATCAAAACCTTTCAAACATGAGACTTTGAATTCTTCAAACATCAAACATCAAACTTGTTCAACTCAAGTGTGTGAATGAATCCTTTTGCACATGCTTAGTTGAATTATCACTTTGTTCAAATTAATGGTGGATAGATGCATCCTTCTCCCATCACTAATTTGGATTATCTTTTGGTTAGCTTGTGAGTAGACACATCCTATTCTCACTTCTAAATCAAACTATCCTTTACGAGCATTAGTTATCTTTTTTAGATCATCATCCAAACATCTTGGGGATATCTCTTGCTCAAACATCAACATTCAAAAGATAGAATTCAAAGTCTAAACATCAAACAAACATCAATCAAAGCAAACCCAAAGTACCTAGCATCACATCAAGATTTTCAATACAAATTCAAAACTTTCACTCTCATCCATATATCATACATCTTCACATCTTTGATCTTTTACACATCCTAGTTTGCTCTTTTATGGTTCAAACAAGATCACAACACAAGAGGAACATGGAGTTAAATCAAGAAACATCAACCACAAGTGATCTAAGCCAAAACATTCCAGAAATCCAAAACACACCACTTCCGGACCTCACTATCACTACACACGATCCACAAAAAGAGGTCTTGGTGGAAGACATCACACCAACAGAACTAAGTGAGGAAGAAGTTCTTGAGATGCTCAAACAACCAAAACTACAAAAGTTTCTTCGCGCAATGGATAAAATAAATCCATCAATTCTCAACACTATTGAGGATGAGCTTCTTGTACCAAATGACCAAAACACCCTTCCACAATCAACCACTTCCATTACCACCATAGAACCTACTATCAATGAGGATGATACCCTCTTCAACACGCATCAAAATCCACTTTACAACCCACTTGGATTTATCGATACATCTGAGGTTCCTTACCATACCACCTCATCATTTTCCCTTGACACGCAAGTGTCTAGACCTTTGGTACAAGCAAGCTCATCCGAAATAGAGAGACCCTACGGATTTGTCTCTTCATTTGCACAAGAAAATTTTCCACCATTCAAACCATTCACACCTCCCACCACGTCAACACCATATTTTGGTTTAGGGATCCCCCCTTTACCTAAATTTCCACCTTTCCCTAACATAAATCGCCCCATCCAAATCACTTCATCCAACCAAGGGGGTACATCACATCTTTCAAACACACCATCCACATCAAACCAACACATGATAGCTAATCAAAATATGGTCTCTCAAAGACCCACTATTTCGCTCATCTCTACCATTCCTACCACTTCACCTAGTCCCACCAGTCCTATCACTTCACCCATCCCAAATGCACCTATCACCACATTCACTCCAACCACTACATCCACTATACCTCAAACTTCCACTACCCCCATCACACCCCTTACATCGCAACCTCCCACCATCGCTCTAAGCACATCTCAAACTTCCAACACAATTCCGATCCCACCACCACCACCATTGCGACCAAGCCAAGTAAGCCATTACAATGCTGCATTCAAAGCATACCAACAATTGCTCCAACAATATCAAACAATTCAGCAAGCACCTATATCCACGCACACTTCTCAAGCTTCACGGCAAAATCAAGCTCAAACATCACTGCAACAACAACAAGCACAACAAGCGGCACAAGCCCAAGCTTTGTTGCAACAACAACAACGAGCTACTCAAGCTGCACAAGCTGCACAAGCCACACAAGCTGCTCAAGCTGCACAAGTTGCACAAGCTACACAAGCGGCACAAGCTGCTCAAGTCGCACAAGCTGCACAAGCTGTTCAAGCTGCAAAAGATGCCCAAGATGCCCAAGCACGAGTGCAAGCACAAGCACAGTACTTTGCACAACAACAAGCAGCCCAACAACTCGCATATCAGCAAGTGTTAGAGCAATACCAAGAGCAACAAGAAGCAGCACAACAAGCCCTAGTTGACCAACAACAAGCATTGTTGGACCAACAACATCAAGCACAACAACAAGCTCTATTAGCACAACAACAACAAGATCAACAACAAGCGTTGTTGAAAGCATACATGGCACAACAAGCAAACATTCCACCCATTCAAACACCCACTCCACCCCCCCAAAACACCTTCATTCCACCTCCTGATCCACAATTGGATGTCACCGCACAAATAAAATTTCTGTCACAACAAGTGCTTGACCTTCAATCAGGAAAGACACCAAAACCACAAAAAAACCTATGCCCTTATCCATTTGATAGGAGCGTAGAAATGAAACCATTTCCAAAAGGGTTTGAGATCCCTAAATTTGACAAATATCGCGGAACGGGTAACCCTGAAGATCACATCAGGGAATTTCAAGTACATTGCATGGAGGTGGCTCACGACGACACGTACTTGATGAGATTATTCCCAAGAAGCTTGGCTGGAAACGCTATTGATTGGTTTTCTCGACTTTCTGGAATCAAAAAATTCAAGGAAATCGTAGATGCCTTCATACATAATTATTCCTTCAACACTCCCATGGAGGTTAGCTTACAGGAATTATCATCTCTCAAACAAGGGAAAAATGAATCATTAGGTGCTTTCTTACAACGATGGCGATCCAAAGCTAATCAAAGCAAGTGGTCCATGCCTGAAGAACAACAAGTGGGAACTATCATTGCGAATCTTGATGGGCCCTTGGCCTTCCACCTCAAAATGCAAAACATCACCACTTACGACCAATTGATACCTAGGGCGCCCAATATCGAACAAGCCCTTGCCACGCAGGGAGAAACTTCATCATATCAAGAAGGCCGCTCATCATCCAATTATCATGACAAACCACGAACATGGGCAAAAAATCGTAATGTAACCAATGATGGTGTTGTTGACGCCAAAGTTGTCATTAGTGCCCCATGGAAGAACAATCCACCATCCCAACAACAACAACACCAAAATACCAATCAAAGCAATCGACAAGTCAATACTGTGGTCCAACCATCCCATAACCAAAACACAAACAACATTGATAATCAGGGAAGACCACAGTGAAACAAGTTCTTCCCCAAACGAAAATACACACTCCTTGGGGAACCTGCTGAAGCAATCATGAAAAGATTGGTAGATGAAAAATTGATAGCGGTCCCTACACATAATAATTATCAAGAACCATCGGTCAAGCCACCATGGTATAATGAGAATTATCTTTGTGACTTCCACAAACTCAAGGGACACACGACAAACAACTGCATGAGGCTCAAAAATCTAATTCAAGACCTCATAGATGACAAAATCATAGATGTGGAAGCACCATCAGGAAACAAAGATCTCAAGATTTACACGAATCCGATGCCGAATCATGGCAACAAAGGAAACAAAGATCAAGACAAAGGAAAAGGGGCTTATAAAAATGTCAACCACACATACGAGGGTGTTGTCGCTTGTTTATATGAGTTTTGTGGAGTCATCACCATCAAAGGGGCCCAAGCCGATTGTGGAGTCACCACAAGAGGTGGAAAGGTTACCATTGCAGCACCATCCCAACCAAGCAGAAATTCCACATCCAATCCAAGGTCTAACCCTAGTGGCTATAATGTCTTGGATCAATTGAAAAGAACCCCTGCACATATCTCCATCATGGAGTTACTCAAAATCTCATATGCACACAAAAAGATTCTAGAAGAAGCTTTGGCGTCATCTATTGTCCCCGCAGATCTAGATGCAGAACAATTCCAAGCTATGGTCGCAAATATCACCACACCTAACATTCTTACATTTTCTGAACAAGACTTCCCCACACAACCATCTCACACCCGTGCGCTTCATCTGGAGGTGTACGTAAATAAAAAGAAAGTCAAGAGAGTCTTGGTGGATGGAGGTGCAGGCTTAAATATTTGCTCCTTAAAGCTTCTAAAGAATTTGAACATTTCAGAGGATTCAATTGAAAAAGGAAAAGGCATCACAATAAGAGCATACGATGACCAGGAAAGGGTATCCCAAGGCACCATTCAGCTTCCTGTCCAGGTTGGACCCATCATCATGCAAACCAACTGTCAGGTCTTGGACCTCGATTTACCATACAACATTCTCCTAGGGCGACCATGGATACATGCAATGCAAGCTGTAGCTTCAACCTTTCATCAATGTGTGAAATTCACACATGAAGGTCAAGAGGTTACTATCCGTGGAGATCCTGAGCCATTTGCCTACTGCAAAAATCTAGAGGCAAAATACTACAAGATCCCGCAAGTACCCAAGAACGATGAAGGCCCATCAACACCTTACGTGGATCCTGCCACTCTCACTTCTGTGACAGAGACACCCTCCACCCTCGCCATCCCCGCCTTTTCTGATATCAAAGTTATAATACAAGATGATGGTTGTGGAAACTATTCAATGCCTAAGAATGCTTTTGTAGTAGGAGAGCTACCACAATCTCCTAGATCAAGAGGACGACCACAATCACAAGAAGCTTCAACATCTCAAGGCTCCTATGAGCGAAACCCTACCTTCACAAGTGCAGGAGATCTTGGTCAGGAAACATTAGAGGGGGACCTATCTCATCTCCTTTATCGAGATGATATACCCGCAGTTGAATTGCCTATGGATGAACGAAACAAAGGTATGAAGCTGATGCTCTTGATGGGCTATAACCGGAACCAAGGGTTAGGCCAAGATAATAACGGGCGTGTAATACCCATTATACCTGAGAAGAAAATAAAAAATCTTGGCATTGGTCATCCTACTCCTAAGGTAACTGTACTTGGTCGAGGTGCCCAGGATAGACGGAGCCGAACGCCTCCTCAGGAATCTGTAGCTACTCCAAAATCCTCCATGACTTTAGGAATGCCCACTGATTTAACTTAGTCACCAGAAATAGGATTACCTTTGTTGTTTGAGGATACTAATGTCCTTATGATTAGCACCTTGTCTTATGAGTCTGAAAACCAAAGCAATGAAATCCGATTAGTCTATCCCCAACTGATTGATTACGACCAACGAGGACCACCAATTCTTGACATGTTTGAAAACGATAAGGCGCTCTCGGAATTCATGGGACTTAGGGATGACATTCCATGTGGGGATCATAAGGCAGGTTTTATCATAGAGCTGGATACACATGCATACTATGGAGAAACGATTGAATCCCTCAGTCGCAAAAATAAAAAATTGAGAATAATCTCCAAGTCCTTGAGTGAAAACCACCTTGTGGCACTCTCCGACTCTGAAAAAGTAAAAAGAAAGGATGCATCCAATGGTGAAAACCTCTCTGAGGCGCCTGAGGATGGGGGATTCAATCTTCCTCTTACAGCTATACACCAAGAAAAGTCAGCTATGCTAGCAGAAAAGTGCAACCCCATCAATCTGGGAACACAAGAAACTCCTCATATTACATTCTACGCTGAGTCATTATTATGCAAAGAACAAGAGGAGTTGGCTACCTTCTTAAAGGAAAGGAAGATAAATTTTGCGTGGACCTATGCTGATATGCCAGGATTGGATCGGTGAGTGGTTCATCATGGCGATTATCTAAAGCCCCTAAGCTGTGGGAGCCGAAGCTTATGAAATGCATCCTCAAAATTGCTTTGTTAGTCAAAGTAGACTCCAAAAGCGCTATTAGATGTAAGTTCATTGACCCGATTGATTATCGAATGGGTATCGAACTTGGTACCCGTATCAAAGCCTGACGGAGCCATAAGAATCTGTACGGATTTCAGAGATTTGAACAAAGCATGTCCCAAGGATGATTTCCCGCTCCCCAACATCGACATGATAGTAGACATGACAGCAGGGCATGAGATGCTGCTTATTATGGATTTTCAGGATACAACCAGATTATGATAGCAAAAGAAGATCAACACAAGACGGCTTTCACTTGCCCATGGGGAACATACTGCTGGAACGTAATGCCATTCGGCTTAAAGAACGCCGGGGCCACATACCAAAGGGCCATGACACTAATATTCCATGACATGATCCACAAAACAGTTGAGGACTATGTTGATGACATCCTGGGAAAATCCAAAAAGAAGGAGGATCATATATCGGTCTTGAGTGCTATCTTTGACAGACTAGAAGAATACAAGGTTCGTTGAATCCCAAGAAGTGTGTCTTTGGCGTACAATCAGGAAAGTTGTTGGGTTACATAGTGTCAATGAGAGGCATTGAGATTGATCCGGCAAAGGTGAAAGCAATACTTGAAATGGAAGCTCCTAGGACATTGAAACAACTGAGAGGTCTCCAAGGCAGGCTTCAGTCAATTCGCAGGTTCATAGCACAATTAGCAGACAAACAAATCCCTTACTCTCACCTACTCCACAAGGGGGTAACGTACAAATGGGATGACAAATGTGAACAAGCCTTCAACAAAATCAAGGAATATCTGTTAACACCTCCAGTACTAAGGCCTCCAATTCAGAACAAACCATTGATCCTTTATATCTCAGCAACTGCAGCAGCCCTTGGTGCTCTCCTAGCACAACATGATGAAAATGGAATAGAAAGAGCCATATACTACATCAGCCGTACAATGGTGGGCCATGAGTTAAACTATACATTCATTGAAAAAGCTTGCCTAGCAGTGGTGTTTGCATCCCAAAAATTCAGACACTACATGTTGGCACACAAGATCAAACTCATAGCTAAAATTGATCCCTTAAAGTATCTTCTTTCAAAGGCAATGCTTACAGGAAGAATGGCTAAGTGGGTAATGATATTATCAGAATATGACATTGAGTATGTGGAGCGCAAGGCAATCAAGGGACAGGTCATTGCAGACCAACTGGCAGATGCACCTATCTATGCGGAGAGCCCACTTGTTTCAGAATTTCCAGATGAATCCATTTTCAACATTGACATAGCTACTCATTGGAAACTATACTTTGATGGTTCCTACACACAACATGGGTCGGAGCTGGTATCTTCTTCATCACTCCACAAGGGGATTGTATACCAAGATCATACAAACTAGCATTCCCTTGTACCAACAACATTGCAGAATACGAGGCTTTAACTATAGGTCTCAGGATAGCAGTACAGTGGAACATTATGGCATTGAAGGTATATGGAGATTCACAGCTTATCATAAATCAAGTGAACAATGAGTACCAAACAAAGGATGATAAGCTAACTCCATACAAAAGGCTGGTGGAAAATCTCAAGGAATATTTTGTTGACATCACATTTGAGCAAGTACCAAGAACCAACAACAGAGCAGCAGACGCAATGGCAACTATTGGATCACTCTTAGAGATCCCTCAAAATGTTCCGAAATACGACTTCTTGGTAGAGCAGCTTCTCGTACCAGCATTCAAGGTACCAGAGTCAGAATTTGTGTGCGAAATCGTTGGTCCAAATGATCAGTGGTACCAAGACATTTACACATACCTTAGGATAGGTATCATTCCCGCCGATTTGCGTTCAAGCCTTAGACGAACCTTTATCAAGAAAGCATCTCGTTTTGTCATTTTAGGAGAAACCCTTTATCGTAGAAGCATAGAAGGAACCTTACTAAGATGTCTTAACCCTGAGGAGGCTTCGGCTGCCCTAACTGAGGTGCACAACGGCATCTGTGGTTCTCATTCGAGTGGCATGACCCTGTCTAAGAAATTGTTGAGGAGTGGGTATTACTGGCCTACCATGGACAGAGAGGCACATGAATACGTCAAGAAGTGTCTACAATGTCAGCAACACGGGGACCTCATCCATGCTCCAGCTCAGAGCTTCATCCAATCATCACACCATGGCCCTTTTCACAGTGGGGACTCGATCTCATTGGGAAAATCACACCCACCTCATCCAACAGCCACAAATTCATTATAACTGCAACTGAGTACTTCACCAAGTGGGTTGAAGCCATACCTATGACCTACATAATAGGAAAGCAGATCTCAAAGTTCATCCTGAACTATCTCATATGCCGCTATGGTGTTCCACAAGCTATTATCTCAGATAATGGGACACCATTCAAAAATCAGGAAGTCTGTGACCTATGTGATAAATTCAAAATCCAACATCGCTTTTCCACCCCATACTATCCCCAAGGCAATGGCCAAGCAGAAGCTACAAATAAAACCATCCTCAAAATCCTTAAGAAAACAGTTAATGACGCAGGTCGTGACTGGCATTTGCAGCTTAATCCTGCCCTTTGGGCTTACCGAACCAGCATCCACACACCCACTGGTGCCACACCATTTTCCTTGGTCTACGGATCAGAGGCCATCTTGCCCATTGAGATCGAGTTACCATCCCTCAGAGTATCATTGCAAAACCTCATCACGGACGAAGAGTATCGAGTTTCAAGAATGAATGAGTTGGAACTGTTGGACGAGCGACGTCTGGATGCTTTAAACCATCTGCAAGTGTATCAGAATAGACTGAAAAGGAGCTACAACAAGAAAATTAGAAGTAGAACTTTCCAGGTTGGAGAATTGGTGCTAAAAGAGAATCAGAAGAATGTCTTGAACCCAAATGGCAAGGGCAAGTTTGAACCCAACTGGCTGGGACCCTTTGTCATCACAGCAAGCTACAAATCAGGGGCATATCAGTTATCAACACCCGAAGGGGAACCCCTACAGGAGCCAATGAATAGCTCCCCTCTCAAAAAGTTTTATGCCTAAATCTTTCAAGGTATAGAACCAAAAATCCAAAATCAAAAAATAAAAAGGATCCTAAAATGGATTTACCTGTTGAGAAAATTTGGCAAAGCCGATGATCTTGGTAACAACAAAAAAATCAAAAAACAAAAAATCCAAAAAAAAAAAAATCGGAAAAAGGATTGAAAATAGTAAAGAAAAATAGATCCTCTAAGTGAAAACCATACGTGGCACTTTAGACAGATACCTAAATTGAAAACACAGCAAGCGAGCGTATGCGATAATAAAGCACTTTCCATCCACCAGGATCTTTATGGCTCGATCTACATTATCCCTCCATTTCGCTTCCATCGTCCATCACATCCATATCTCCATCCATCACTCATCCGCTCACATCCGCACCATAGCTTGGTCCTGTGCTCGTATCATGATCCCTCCTAGTACTCCTCGGCCCATTCTCAAGGTCAGTTTGTCCTGCCTTTATCGGAGTAGTCTATTGCATCACGCTGGGGGCACATTCTCATCGGATCGGATTAGGTGGCATGATCTTAAAGTCCTCAAAATCAAGAAAATCCAAAAACATCGAGAGAAAATCAGAAAATACAAAAACATCGAGGAAAATCGGAAAATCCAAAAACATCAAAACATATCAAAATCCAAAACAAAGGTCGTCTTTGTCGAACTACGTCGTCTCGAGCTTGAACGTAGAGGCAAGGTTGATCTTTGATCATCCCCTAGAACATTTAGGTCAGTCCTATAGAAGCCGTCATAATAAACTGACATTTCATCATGTATATCTTCATCACTGTAAATCGATCAAGTTGTCAGTCGAACTACGTGGTCTCTGCGTGTATAACGTAGGCAAGGCTAATCTATCGATAAGCCCCCGAGGCCCCTAGGATAGGTCTTTAGGTTAGTCTCTTGGTCAAAATCTCATAAAATCCCAAAACATTGGAAAATTGAAAATCAAAACATTGGAAAATCTCAAAAATACCAAAAACAGCCTCAAAACATTGCAAAACTCCAAAAACATCCAAATATTTGAAAAAAATCCATCCACCTCATCTCGCTTACACTCGCAATAATCAATCATCCATAATAAATCGTCATCACCCTCAACCTTTGGTAAAACAGTCGGAAACAAGTCTAGCAGTCAAAGGTGAAAACCTAAACTGTCAAAATCTCAAGTATAGGTCAGTCAGCAAGCAAGTTGGTCAACTCTTTTCTTATCAATGGCATATAAATCATAAATCAATTTCATCATTGTTTGATAAAAGCTTGTCCTAGGATCCGTTCCGACAATGGGCACTTTTATCAAACCAACCACTTTGGGTAAACAAAACGACGTGTCATTAACATGTCCTAGGATCCGTTCCGACAATGGACATTATCTTTTGGCAATAAGTTTTGGCCCCCATCTTTCGAAACATCATTTCTCTTGGCTAACGGTACGAAGAACATTAGTTTGTTTGCTCACTTACTTTATCTTGTTTGATTTATCTCATTGTGCTCATTCCAAGGACCTCTCGATGATGTCCGAACAAAGGATTTAGAGAGATAGGAATGGGGCAACGATCATTATCTTTTGTCTGCTGTGCTTGTTGGATATCTTTGTAATATAACCTTGGTCATGCATGCTTTTGTTTAGTCTATAGCAAGGGTGTTTTAAGTTTCTTGTTGACCACATAGAAAGGCTCGCCTTCCTATGTTTTGGTCCGAGATATTTGAAATATCTGAACTATTTTCTAGACAGGGTTCCGTATGTCAGGTGTGAACAAGAATACTCCTATCTGATTTGTCGAGTCAAAGTCCATCACACTAGGTACAATGCCATCCTGGTTCTCGATACCTTGATGCATCGTACTGCGTGTATTATCAAACATAAGGAAATCCGCCCTTTGAAAATCCCAACTCCACGGCAAGTAGTCATCACCATTTGCATGATCATCTCATTCTTTCATTCTTCTATCTTTACTAACATTTCTATCCCAATTGGTACATGAAGCTACCCACAGCTAATGAATGTCCATTCATCTACATCAACCACTCCTCTCGCATTTTATCGCGATCTTGATTGGCAATTGGCATTCCCATTCAACATCTCGAGGGGGCAATATACCAGTGCAATTCTTCTCACTGGGGCAATAGTGGGGCATCCGAAAAATCAGAATTTTTTTGATTTTGATCATGACAAGATCATTCTTTGAATCAATGCAACAAGTACATTGCTTCAAAGAGGGGCAAAATGTAGACATGCAAAATGTACAAGTTGACATTGCACATCTAACTTTGATCTACTAACATCGTTTCTTCCTAAATCATCCCTCGGTCTAACTGTTTAATCAAATTCCCCTATCTGATTAAATTCATCAATATTCGTCTCTTAATTAAATAAATTATTTTGTCTAATTAAGTCACTTTCCTTGTTAATTAAATCAATTCATCTGATCTAATTATCCCTATTTAATTAAATAATCAATTTATTTGATTAAATCTCTAAAGTCTATCGTTAAATTAAATAAATTAAAACCTTATTTAATTTAATGCACTCATCCTTTTAATTAAATAAATCAAAATCTTTATTTAATTAGCCTCTTATCATATTCCTCTCTTTTTGATTTAAATTAATCCAAAAATCTAAATCAAATTGTCAAATCAGCTAAATATCCCCTTAAATTAATCAAATCCTGATTAATTTAATCCTAATCATTCAAATCCTCTAGATTTTGCAACTTGCACAATTAAATCATTTATTTGATTTAATAATTCCCTATTTTCATTCAAAAAAGGCATCTAAGTGGGAATATTCCTCAAATTTGAAATCTCCCCCCAAAAGGACTTGTCCATCCAACAAAGCATTTAAAGCTCTTACATTGTCTCTTACATGTCTCCCACTTGGCATTTAACTCATTTTTCATCCCCCCTAAACATGTCATCTCATCAAATTCAAATTTCAAACTTGCACAATCCTCAAAACTTGCTCAACCTTCATCCTCTCACATGTTGACAAGTGGCATTATATCATTGGTTGAATCTTTGTCCCACATTGATCAAATTTGGACATCTCTTCAACTTATCATTCTATAAATACAATGCTTCACCATTCATTTTAGCATCCACATCTCAAGCAAAGTTACCATGCTAAAATACTTAGCAATCCTCATCCATCTCATTGAATCATAGCTAGGTTTTTTGCAGATTTTAAGCTTGGAGCATACATTCAAAGTCTTCATCAAGTGGATCAATCATCTTCAATCAACATTTGCATTCAAGGAGTTGGGAAAGGGCAAATCTCCACACACCTATTTGCACCAACTCCCTCAAGAGATCAAGAGTTTGCTTGCATTAGATAGGATTTAATTGTTTCATTTGTGTTCTTCATTTTCATTTCTTATCTTTTGCAAATTTCAAATGGATTTCTTGAGGAATTATTGGTTTCTAATCTTGTGTTTGATCTAATTGTTTGCATGTTTATTGTGTTTGTGCAAGGTATAGATTCAAATGGTTCCTAGAAGACAAGTTGACTTTTCCCTTCCAACATGGCAATAACTTCTTTCTTACATGTCCCCCACTCAACATTTAACTCTCAATTTCAAATTTGAATCTCCCCCTCTTTGGCACATTGGCCAAAACTTGCACATTCCTCAACCTATCACAATGTGACAAGTGGCTTCATCTCATTGGTCAAATCTTTATCCCACATTTCTCTATTTTGTGCACTCTTAGCATTTGAAATTTTATAAATAGAAAGCTTCATTCTTCAAAAAATCCTCCACAATCTCATGCAAAGTCACTCTCTTCAATTGAGAACTGATTTTGTCCACCTCATATCATCTTCAAAGCAGTTTCATATCAGCATATCATGGAGTTTAGCAAGGATTGGGAAAGGGCGTCTTTCCATAGAAGCACCAATCCAATATGAGATATGATTTACTTCATGTTTTTCTATAGATGCTTTAGTTAACTTGTTATTGTATTGCATTTTAAAAGGATGTTAGATTATCTCATATGGATGTTAAAATTTTGCTTTGTTTTAACAACTAACCATGCTAATGTGTGTGTTAGATTATAAGCCATTTACAGATTTGGCATCCACATAATGGTGCTAGAAGGAGGGCATGAACCTATCTATAATTTGTAGCCTACAGACGTTAGTAGACTGCTATTTTTTGACTTGTTCAGAACTATGAACGTATTTCTTTCTTTATGAAGTTGTATGTCAATATCTGTTTTTAAGATTGCAGTCATTTCTTGAGGTTGTTATTCATCCAGTGTAGCCTTATCAGAAATATATAATAGATTTTTGATTGTTGCTTATAGAGGTAGTCCTTATACGTAAAGAAATATGGTTCAATATATATATAGAATCAAAAGAAATTTTTACGAGTAAGTGGAATAAAATCCTGATGCTTTCTGTCTGTGGTTATATTTCTTTTTTCATGCTATCAACATCACTTAAGAAGTAGCCTGAATATTGAAAGAGACTGATGCTTTGAAAGATTGTTACTTTTCTAACGTATTCAGCCTTAGCTCCCATATTTTGCATACATATCTTATGTAACAGTTGTAGCTAGAACATTTGGAAGATTTTACTCTTCATTCTTGCTTTGATAATGTTCCAAAACTCCCATTTACGTGTAGGAAAGAAGGGTGCTGAAATGGTCAGGATTCTGTCTTTACACCAGTTAATTGTTCTCTCTAGGAAGTTTTCTGAAGCTTTTCTTCAAACAAATCCATTTTGTATTAAGGCTGCAACCACGACACTCCATGAAAACGTCTTTCTTTCAAGCACTTTCTATGTTCAATCAACGGGATATCAATTTGAGTTTAGATTAAATTCTCCCTACTATTTTCAAAGTATATATGTTTGTTTGAGAAGATTGTGTTAGCTACAAATGTCTATATTTTAATAGTGACATTGTTTGATTGCGCTTCAAATATACTTTGATATTGGCTAAGTTTAGCGCTTTTGTTTGAAGTGTACTCAATGTGAACAACTACCAACAGACCTACAGTTGAATGAATAATAGAGAAACGAGAGCATTTATGTAGTCTTAACTCTAGACTAAATTTATTATGTGTTTCATTTGAGCTACAAGTACTGATATAAGAAGGGGCCTATTCTAGCTCACAGTCACATGTGGAGAGCACCTCTCAAACATCAATATATGAGTATAACACTATTTTCTGATGACGAAAAGACTGGAACTACTTTCTGTCTTGTAATTTTCTTCAAAGACCTACATCTTCTTTGCATATTGAATGCCATGATCGATGATTTCTTTAATCCCATACTTGTAGGAAAAACCCACTTGAGTTAACTTGTTTGATGAGACTACACTACCACAGTTTGTCAGTAATTTCATAATCTACGGTGTTATAATTTATTGTTACACATTAATGTGCCTCACATCTCTTTTTTTCACTTGGTCCCAGTTATAAAATCCTATCACCCCTACTCTTTCAATCTTGACTTTAGCATTGGGCATTATACAATTGAAGTCTGTGTGAGGGAATAGTTCACAATTTTAAATATGCGCATTTATCTCATGAAATTTGTAGCAAAAAAAGATCCCTACAAAAAGTGTTATCATCTACAGCTCACAGAAGATAATTTCTCCTCTCGTAGAAGAAATTAATGCCTTGAGATTTACTTCTAACATGATTAATTGCTTGATTTCCATTAGAAGTTAAGAATCTTGTACCTTCTTTCTCCGGGCAGTAGACTTCAAGGAAGTACTTTATTTTCAAATATCTTCTGGAAAGACTGAATTGAAAGGATCAAGAAATTGTGGCCTATATGTTATGTATGATGTTTGCTGGTGACAGGTATTAAATGTCTAATACTAGTGTCTAGGATTGCGCTTAAAAAAGTCTGCAAGTTTTTCTGGTGAGATTTAGGCTAAAAGGACATGCGTACCAAGAGTGAATTGCTCTGCTACCTAAGAGTATTGCTAGTTTTAGGAGGGTTGGTTCTTAATTGAATGCTCTATTACCATTTTATTTTGGTGTGCCAGGTAAGGGAAAATATACTTTATAACGCGCCTGGTCTGTGCTACCACATTTTTAAAATATATATGCATGCCATCCTGCCAAAAAGGTCGTATACTTGTGTCCTGTCCTTATGAGTTTTATGGATGACCTCGCCTTGTTTTAAATGCCCTGTTTTAAATACCTCATCAAATTTTGACAGTTCGAATTGGCACCTACCAAAACATTTTTTCCTCAATCTTCCTTTCTTTTTAAAAAACTTCACACTTGACAGTTGCATTTGCTTTAAAAGATTCAAAAGTCTTTCTATATGGCAGTAGCGTTTGATCTTTTAAGCAATATGTGGCTTTAGTGAATGATTTTGGTAATTGATTTGATTGGGTGCCTTTTTATACTATGTCATTATACTTATTGATCCTATAGTAAATGTCATAATATTATCACATCATTTTGATAGTCAACATTTCAAATTAGGAGGGTGCTTTTGAAATATTTATTCTTTATGGTTGATTTATGGGCTTAATAACTTTAGTCAATATCAAGTGTGAAGGAAGGGGTCTAGAAAATGTGATATTTTTCAATAAAATCAATATCAAAGCATGGTTCACTTATAAATAATTTTGTTATTATCATGATCATCCAAATCTTTGTTCTTTCATTTATTGTTTGAAGTTAATGATCCAAATGAGTTCAATATTTTGATCCTCACATGCTTTCCTTTTGTCTAATAGGAAAATGAAGGAAAAAGACGTAAAAGAGGGAAAAAAAGAAGGAAAAGCAAAAGGTTGATGACAAAATCAAACATTGAAATCAAGCGAAAACAAAAGCGAGATTGGAGTTGAAGAATGAAGCATCAAACTTGAAGCCCAAAAGCATTTTTAAATGCTTTGAGCTTTAGTCGTATGCCTTAATTTTTTGTTTTAGGTTAACTCATCTTTGGTTTTGGACTTTAAAACAAACATTACCTAGGCTTTCAAATTTCATTGCGAAAGGATAAAAATGAACTTTAGGAAACATTGACTAGATTTCATTTGAGGTTAACAAATCGAACAAGAGAACTCTCATATTTCATTTTGGTGCTTTAAAACGAATCAAAATAACTGCTTTGTGGGATCTAAAATGAACATGTGCTATTTTGTTTTGTGAGGGCTTACTTAAACTAACCTCATTGAAAAAGGACATATGCACTTCTCTCGTGCTTTATAGTGATCTTGAGAATCAAAAGGCCTTTTTCATGATTTTAGGGTAAGATAAAGCAATCACCTCCACACTTCATTTTGGGTTTAAAATTAAACAAAATCTTGTGTGAGTGTGAGTGAGCTTATTGCATGTGTTCTCCCTTTGTTTCTCAACAAGGGTCGATCAAACTATGAATAAGTTTATTCGCTTTTGTCTATCTTAGAGGGCCTTCCTTGGGGAAAAAGTACTCACCCAAGGGAAAGACTCAACTGGTAACACTCTAAACCCGAGATTATTTCCAATTAGGATATAAATGTGGGTATTGGAGTAAATGCCAATATCACACGGTTGATTCTGATGAGATGGATCCGAAAGGGGAATCTCACCATATGGGTCAATCTCCACGAATAGAAATTCTGAAATAAAACCCTTGTTTGTAGTGGCCTATTAACTCATTCACCGAGTTTATCAAAGTGGTGCATTGGAACTTAGATTCCAAGAAGTTACTTGCCATGCCCGATCTTGGTTAAAGTATAGAGGTCAAGACTTCATTCTTAACATACCTTTATACCCTTTCCTTGGTTGCATGTAAAATCATCTCTTCTTCTATGAAGGGCATGAGGCAAGCCCACTAAGAAAAATGTACCAATTGAGCTAGGATTTCATATTGCTTGTGGTTACAAAATGCTTTGATTGTTTGAAAACATTTGGAAACAAACATTTAACATCATCATCAAAATTTCAAACCATTTAGGAGGCAAATACCATTGACCAAATTCTTGTGTTATTGCTTTCCCTTGGGATTACATCCTTAGAGGTTTCTAAATACTTGAATTTACATCTCAATTTGCCCACTAAAGTTAAACAATAGGTAACCTTTTCCTTAAGTTCATCAAAGTTTTGCATAATATACCTTGTGAAATGAGAAGAAGTTGAGACATTGGACATCTAGTTTGAAAACCTAATCAAGAAGTGTTTGTGGTAAAACAAAGTCATTAAGCAAATATTTAAAAACAGTTGGACCCCACACATGTGTTTCCAATGATTTCACGCAAGATCAAGATCAAGAAACCAAAGGAAAAAGCCCTTAGTCTGAAATCCCATCAAAAGCATCTCTCAACGCTATACAAATTTAGACGAAGATTTCTTTTTAACTTTTACAAAAAGGCTTGAAGAAATAATCCTGGTTTGTACTCATTCTATTACTGCCGAAACCCAAATCTTTTTAGAGAGTTTGAACACCTTGTTTAGAGAAAAGCTTGTTCTTCAATACCGAGGTCTAGTAAACAAGTGTCTTTTTTAGGTACATCCTAGGATCAAAATCAAAACTTCATCCATCCTTAAAACATCAAAAAACCAAAATCATCTCATCAACAACTCTTCGAAAATCTTGGAAAAATCCTTTATGTTAAACTTTGGGAAAAGGATTTGAAATCAATCCAAAATCACCTTGTTTGATTGAATGTGTGTTGATGCATCCTTTTACACATATTTGATTAGATTATCAAAACTTGTGAACAAATTCATCCCTTGATAACATCCAACATCTTGAGATTTAGGAGTTCATTATCAAAATCATCTTGTTTGGATAGGAGTGTTTAGATGAATCCTTCTTCTCACACCTAGACAAATTATCATCTCTTGAACAATTTAACTCTAGGACAACATCCAACCTCTTAGAGTTTATGAATCCACCAAAATCTGAATCCAAAACAAATCAATCATAAATCAAGTCCTAAAGTTTAACATTTCACTTCAATATTCTCGCAAGAGTTCCACTCATCCATCAAACATCCATCTCACATCCATATCATTATCATCCTTTGATCCTTAAATTACCCTAGAATTTCTCTTTTATACCTAAAGTTAGATCAATCCAAAAGAATTAAAGAATTTACCTTCCGAATTCTTGAAGATTGATCCCTATTTTATGGTGCAAACTAGATCACAACACAAGAGGAACATGGAATCCAACAAAGAAACATCTACTACAAGTGACTTAAGTCAAACCACTCCTGAAATGAATCCCATTAGGTCTGGAAATATCACAGTTAACCTTCCTACATCTTCGCAAGAACATAAAGAGGAAGATCTTATCAATAACCCCTTTGGAATGACACACGAGGAAATCATTTAAATGCTTGAAAAACCCGAAAACCATAAAATTGTCAATATCATGATGAGGCTTAACCCTTCGCTATACATGCTTGAACTAGCAAAACAAGGGGCCAAATTACCTTCGGATTTCAATGTGAGTACCATAGTGGAGACATATTTTCCTCCAATCTCATCCACCATTCCCATCTCATCTACACCCCCATCCCAAAATATCACTCAAAACATTCTGCAGATCACGACATCTTTTGCTCCAAACCAACCCAATGTTAATAAGGGGAACGTATTTCTCAATGCTATTCAAACACACCCCCTTGTTAATAGTCAAAACTTGGATGCAAATACCATCTTGGAAAAAAACATATCCGAAAAACCATTACATAAGATATTCCTCACTTTCCATCATGATCCATCATCATCATTCTTCCACGCAACACCTCAAACTTCTCTCCTCACAAATTCACAAGAGGAGGGAGATATGTTCGGACTAGGGGGCATTTTTGACACTACAACATTTTCACAAGAACTCGCACCCCTCACACTTCCACCTCTTCCACCATTTTCATCATCATCCACATCACTCCTTGGATTAGGGCTTCCCCCTTTACCAAGTATCAATCAAACCAACATCCCAAATATCAATCAAAGCATTATGCCAAACACTCAAAACATGTCATCGATATCGCAACAATAGATGACAACGACATAAGCAATTGCAACATCATCGAACACCCCCCTAACATCGTAAAGCATGGTCTCTCAAGGACCAATCACATCAATGGAACCACTTATCACTCAAACCACCACATCAACAACACCATCCACCAATCAAATCATCAACATGACATCACCGCTCACCACCACCATGAACACCATTGCAAATCCACCACCCCCACCACCACCAACTTCCAGTACATCAAGCCAATACAACATCACATTACAAGTTGCTTTTCAAAGGGGATTCTGATAAGCACAAAAACTAAAATTTGTGCAACTAGCCACTTAGCAAGCTGCTCAAGCTGCTCAAGCAGCCCAAGCCACATTACAAGCACAACAAGCCACACAAGCCCAAGCTTTATTGCAACAACAACAACAACAAGCAGCTCAAGCTGCTGAAGCATCCCAAGCCACATTGGAAGTACAATAGGTTGCTCAAGCCCAGAAATTCTATTACAACAACAAGCCGCACAAGCATAAGCCCAAGCACGAGCAGTGCAAGCACAAGCTCAAGCTCAGGTGAACGCCCAATATCAAGCACAACTTCTTGCATAAAAACAAGCTGCGCAATTGCAAGCATATCAACAAGCAATAAAACAATATCAAGAGTAGCAAGAAGCAGCCCAACAACAAGCATTGTTGGAATGACAACAAGCACAAGAACAAGCATTGTTGGAACAACAACAAGCACAAATCTTAGCGCAACGACATCAAGATCAACAACAAGCGTTGTTCATATAGCAATAGGTTCAACCATACCTGGCTCGACACAATGTGCAAATCCCATCAAACAACACACCAATCAACCCACCCATCCAACCCACAATTGAAACACCCCAGAACACCTTCATCCCACCCCTAATCCACAAAATGATGTAACGACACAAATCAGGTTGCTCTCGCAACAGGTGCTCGATCTTCAATCAGGGTGAACCACAAAGACACCAAGCAACTTGTGTCCCTACCCATTTGACAGGAGCCTAGTGATGAAACCATTCCCCAAGGGATTTGATATCCCCAAGTTTGACAAATATCGTGGGATGGGAAACCTTGAAGATCATATCAGGGAATTCCAAGTTCATTGCATGGAAGTTGCATACGACGACACTTATTTGATGCGGCTATTTCCTAGGATTTTGGTTGTCCATGCTATGGAATGGTTCTCTCGCCTACCCACAGGCATCAAGACATTCCAAGAAATTATAGATGCATTCATTAAAAATTATGCATGCAACATTGCAATGGATGTTAGTCTAGAAGAACTCTCAGCTCTGAAACAAGGAAAGGGTGAATCCTTCGCTTCATTCCTACAATGATGGTGATCCAAGGCCAATCGAAGCAAGTGGACCATGCCTTAGGAACAACAAGTTTGCACCATGATAGCCAACCTTGACGACCTCTTGGCATTTCATCTCAAGGTTCAAGGCATCACCACATATGATCAATTGATCCCCAAGGTGCTCAGAATCGAAAGAGCCCTTATGACTCAACCCACGGGATCAACCTCATACCCTGAACAACAAAACAACCACCCATCTTCCAACTACAATGATAAACCTTGCACATGGGCAAGTAAAAAAAACATTACTAATGGCGGTGTCATCGACGCCAAGGTGGTCATTAGTGCCCCTCGCCAAAATACACCCGCACCACAAATCCAAATCCAACACCAAACAATCATCAAGCAATACAACAACCAAACAATAATCCAATAATCAACAATCTCAATGATCAAAGGGGACCACCCCAACGAAACAAGAATTACCCCAAATGAAAATACACTGCTTGGGGGGAACCACTTGAAGTCATAATGAAGAAGCTGATAAGCGAAAAAATCATCAAGGCTCCTACCTTTGAGAATTACCAAGGACTGGATGTCAAACCTCCTTGGTATAATGAAAATCAACTCTATGAGTTCCATAAAATCAAAGGACATACCATGAATAGTTGTATGAGATTAAAAAATATAGTTCAAGATCTCATCGATCAAAGAATTATAAATGTGGAACAGCCAATAGGAAACTAAGATCTTAAGATATACATGAATCTGATGCCCAATGATGGTAATAAAGGGAATAATAACAACACCGATTAAGGGAAAGGCACCGATGCAAACGTGAACCATGTGTACGAAACTATTGTTTACTCCCTAGATGAATACCGCACAGTCATCACCATCAAAGGCGCCCATGCCAATTGTGGAGTCACCACAAGAGGCGGCAAGTCACCATCGTAGGATCATCCCAACAAAACAAAGTCCCTACATCTAGATCTGTCCCTAATGGCTACAATGTCCTAGATGAACTCAAGAGAATGCCATCGCAAATATCCATCATGGAGTTGCTAAAAATATCATCTACCCATAAGAAGATCCTTGAGGAAGCGTTGGCTTCATCCACTATCCCCGTGGATCTTGATGCAAAACAATTCCAAGCTATGGTCAGAAATATCATTACGCCAAATCTCCTCACATTCTCTGACCAGGATTTCCCCACTCAACCATCTCACAAACATGCACTTCACTTAGAAGTCATAGTACATAAGAGAAAAGTCAAAAGGATCTTGGTGGACGGAGGTGCGGGTTTGAATATATGTTCTCTCAACCTCATCAAACAATTGAAAATCCTAGAGGATTCTATTGACAAAGGAAAGGGTATCACAATAAGAGCATATGACGATCAAGAAAGAGTCTCCCAAGGCACGATCAAACTCCCTATTCAAGTAGGGCCAACTCTCATGGAAACCACTTGTCAAGTCTTGGACCTCGACTTGCCATATAACATCCTTCTAGGATGCTCATGGATTCATACAATGAAGGCAGTAGCGTCAACTTTCCATCAATGTGTGAAATTCACACATGAGGGATATGAAGTTATCATCCACGGAGATCTTGAACCCTTCTCCTATTGCAAAATCCTTGAAGCAAAGTACTATAAAATCCCCCAAGTACCATAAAATGATGAGGGCCCATCTACACCATACATCGATCCCGCCACTCTTGCATCCACTTCTGCGACAGAGACACCTGCCACTCCCACCATTCCCAACATCTCTGACATTAAGGTCATCATCCAAGATAATGGTTGTGGAAACTACATGATCCCTAAAACAGTTTTTATGGTAGGAGAGTTACCACAATCTCCTAGATCACGTGGATTCCTGCAAATAAATGAAGCCTCCACATCCCAAACGTCTCCTAAAGACTATCCCAACTTTACAAGGTGGGGGGATCTTGGCCAAGAAGTTATTGAGGCAGATCCATCTCATATGCTATACCAAGATGAAAGACCAGCAGCTGATTTACCAATGGATGACAGAAGCAAGGGTTTACAAATGATGCTCGCAATGGGCTATAACAGAAATCAAAGGCTTGGGAAAAATGACAATGGGATTATAATACCTATCATGCCAGAGATGCGACCAATAACAAATCTTGGCCTTGGATGTACCCCTCCGCATATAACCATACGTGGCCAAAGTCCTCTAGTTAGAAGGGGTAATAATCCTCCTCAACCAACTGCAACAGAATTACGCCTACCCGTATCTACAGGTCGTGTCATAGATAACTTTACATTTGATATAACCGACGTTTGTAGTAGTAGTGATGATGAGGACCCCACACCCAACTTACCTAGGCTATTTGAGGATACCACTCTTTGCATGATTAGCACCCTATCTTTTGAATCAAACCACCAAAATAATGACATCCACCTAGTATATCCCCAACCCGATGGGAACATCAAAATCTACACAGACTTCAGAGACTTGAATAAGGCATTTCCAAAAGATGACTTCCCGCTTCCAAACATTGATATGATTGTGGATATGACAACTAGACATGAAATGTTGTCACTAATGGACAGATTCTCAGGGTACAATCAGATCATGATAGCTAAAGAGGACCAACATAAAATAGCTTTCACTTGTCCATGGGGGACCTATTGTTGGAATACGATGCCATTTGGCTTAAAGAACCTAGGAGAAACATACCAAAGGGCCATGGCATTGATATTCGATGACATGATCCATAAGACGGTTGAAGACTATGTTGATGACATTCTAGCAAAGTCTAGAAAGAGAAAATATCACATAGAAACCCTTAGTGCCATCTTGGACAGGCTGGAGGAGTACAAGGTCAGATTAAACCCTAAGAAGTGTGTATTTGGCGTACAATCGAGAAAATTGCTAGGATATATAGTATCAATGAGGGGTATCAAGGTAGATCCAACAAAGGTAAAAGCAATCCTCAAGATGGAGGCACCAAAAATATTAAAGCAATTGAGAGGTCTCCAAGGAAGGCTTCAATCCATTCGAAGATTCATAGCACAGTTGGCGGACAAACAGAACCCATACTCTCACCTACTCCACAAGAGAGTAGCGTACAAATGGGATAGCAAGTGTGAAGAGGCATTCAACAAAATCAAAAAATATCTACTGACACCACCAGTCTTAATGCCACCAATCCTAAGAAAACCATTGATTCTCTACGTATCAACAACAACAGCAGCCCTTGGAGCTCTCCTAGCTCAGCATGACGAAAATGGAACATAAATGGCCATTTATTACATCAGTAGAACAATGGTGGGGCATGAGCTAAACGATTCGTTCATCGAGAAAGCATGCCTAGCAGTAGTGTTTGCATCTCATAAATTCGGACATTACATGTTGGCACACAAAATAAAGCTCATCGCCAAAATCAACCCTCTCAAGTATCTACTATCAAAGGCAATGCTCACAGGAAGAATGGAAAAATGGGTGATGATACTGTCAGAATACGACATTGAATATGTGGACTAGAAAGCAATCAAAGGCCAAGTCATCACAGATCAACTTACAGAAGCACCAATATATTTAGAGAACCCTCTTGTCTCATAGTTTCCAGATGAATCTATTTTCAATCTCAACATAGCTGACCACTGGAAATTGTACTTCGATGGCTCATACACGCAATATGGATCAGGAGCTGGTGTTTTCTTTATCACCGGGCCACAAGGGGATTGCATACCAAGATCCTACAAATTGGTGTTTCCTTGCACCAATAACATTTCAGAATATAAGGCTTTAACCATAGGTCTCATAATAGCAGTGCAGTGGAACATTATAGCTCTCAAAGTATACGAAGATTCCCAATTGATAATAAATGAAGTGAACAATGAATACCAGACCAAGGACGACAAGCTCACTCTATACAAGAGATTGGCGGAGACTCTCAAAGAATCCTTCATCAAAATAACATTTGAAAAGATTCCCAGAACCAAAAACAGAGCAGCAGATGCCATGGCAACAATTGGGTCCGTACTGGACATCCCCAACAATGTTCCAAAATATGAATTCCTAATAGAGCAGCTTCTCGTGCCCGCATTTGAGGTACTAGAATCAAAATATGTGTGCGAGATCATTGGTCTTGGTGATCCTTGGTATCACGACATTTACACATACCTTCGTATAGGAGTCATACCCGCTGACTTACCCTCAAACCTAAAATGAACCTTTGTAAAAAAGGCATCCAGATTTGTTATCCTAGGAGATACCCTATATCATAGAAGCATAGAAGGAACCCTACTGCACTACTTAAATGTTGAGGAGGCATTAACCGCTCTAACTGAAGTACATAATAGTATTTGTGGTTCACACTCGAGTGGAATGACCATAGCTAAGAAATTGCTGAGGATGGGGTATTATTAGCCCACAATGGAAAGAGAAGCACATGATCATGCCAGAAAGTGTCTACAATGTTAGCAACATGGGGACCTCATCCATGCTCCAACTCAAGAGCTTCATCCTATTGTCACACCATGGCCCTTTTCCCAGTGGGGACTCTATCTCATTGGCAAAATCACTCCCACTTCATCTAATGGCCACAAATTCATCATAACCGCAACAGAGTACTTTACTAAGTGGGTGGAAGCCATACCCATGACGTATATAACTGGGAAGCATATTTCTAAGTTCATCCTAAACTCTCTCATTTGTCACTATGGTGTTCCAAAAGATATTATCTTAGATAATGGGACACCATTCAAAAATTAGGAGGTCCGTGACTTATGCGAGAAATTAAAAATCCAACATCACTTCTCCACCCCATACTATCCCCAAGGCAATGGCCAAGCAGAAGCTACAAACAAAACCATTCTGAAAATCCTCAAGAAAATAGTCAATGACGCGGGTCGTGACTGGCATTTACAGCTTAATCTCGCCCTCTGGGCCTATCAAACCAGTATCCGCACACCCACTGGCGCCACCCCCTTCTCCCTAGTCTACGGATGCAAGAAATTAAAAATCCAACATCACTTCTCCACCCCATACTATCCCCAAGGCAATGGCCAAGCAGAAGCTACAAACAAAACCATTCTGAAAATCCTCAAGAAAATAGTCAATGACACGAGTCGTGACTGGCATTTATAGCTTAATCTCACCCTCTGGGCCTATCAAACTAGTATCCGCACACCCACTGGCGCCACCCCCTTCTCCCTAGTCTACGGATCAGAAGCAGTGCTCCCCATTGAGATCCAACTCCCATCACTTAGGATATCACTACAAAACCTCATCATAGATGAAGAGTACTGAGTATCAAGACCGAACGAGCTGGAGCTACTGGATGAGCGACTGATAGATGCTTTGAATCATTTGCAAGTCTATTAGAATAGACTCAAAAGGAGCTACAATAAGAAAATCAAAAGCAGGACTTTCCAAGTCAGAGAATTGGTGTTAAAAGAGAATCAGAAGAATGTCCCAAACCCAAGCAGCAAAGGAAAGTTTGAACCTAATTGGTTGGGACCTTTCGTCATCACAACAAGTAACAAGTTAGGGGTATATCAACTATCAACACCTGAAGGGAAACCCCTACAGGAGCCCATGAATAACTCCCATTTCAAAAAGTTTTATGCCTAAATCTTTCAAGGTATAGAACCAAAAAATCTAAAAAATTTAGAAAATGTTCTGAAAAAATGGGTACTTTAGCAAAAACCTGGCAAACAAGGGTCTTGGTGACAACAAAAAATAAAAAATAAAATAAAAAAAAGTAAAAATCCAAAAAATTAGAAAAATGATCAAAAATAGTAAAGAGAAAAAATCGTCCTCTAGTGAAAACCACTTTGGTGGTACTTTTGGAAAGTACCTTGGTGAAAGCCTAGCAAACAGGCGCCTTGTGTAAATAAGCACTTTCCATCCACCAGGATCTTTACGGCTTGTTCTGCATCATCCATCACTCATCCACTCGCATCCACACCAAAGCTTGGTCCTGTTTTCATATCATGATCCCTCCTAGTACTACTCGGCCCATCCTCAAGGTCACCTTTATCAGAGTAGTCTATTGCATCACATTGGGGGCATGTTCTCATTGGATCAGATTCATGTATATTCTTAAAGTCCTAAATATCAAAAATCCAAAAACATCGAAAATCGAAAATTCAAAAACATTAGAAAATCAAAATCCAAAACATCAAAAATTAGAAAATCCAAAAACATCAAAAAATAAAAAAATCCAAAAACATCAAAACATCAGAAAATCCAAAAACATTCGAAACATATCAAAAAATCCAAAAACAGGTCAAAAGTCAGTCAAAAAGCCAAAAACAAGGTCGTTAGTCGAACTACAAGTCTCTAAGCCTCGAACATAGGCAAGGTTGATCTTTGATCATCCCCTGAGACACTTAGATCAGTCCTTTAGGAGTCCGTCATAATAATCTGACATCTCATCATGTATATCTTCATCTATATATCAGTCAAGTCGTCAGTTGAACTATGTGGTCTCTGCGTGTATAAAGTAGGCAAGGCTAATCTGCTGATTAGCCCTCGAGGTCCCTAGGATAGGTCTTTAGGTTAGTCTCTTGGTCAAAATCTCAAAAAACCCCAAAACATTGGAAAATCAAAAATACAAACATTTGAAAATCTCAAAAAATACCAAAAATAGCCTCAAAACATTGCAAAACATCAAAAACATCCAAATATTTGAAAAAATTCATCCATCTCATCTCACTTGCACCCACAATAACACCATCGATAATAAACTGATCGTCATCCTCAACCTTCAGTGAAAAAGTTAGAAACAAGTCTAGCAGGTTAAAAGTAAAACTCAAAAACATCAAGTCTCAGGTTTAAGTCAATATGTAAACAAGTTGTTCAATTCTTTGTGTCGATAGTCCATCATCCAATCAATTCCATATCAATCACCTAATAACATCATGTCCGAGGATGAGTCCTTCCTACAATGGGCATTATTTATTAGAAAGAACACTTTGGATAAACAAAGTGACATGCTGCCATCCACTAACATGTCCTAGGATGTATCCTTCCTATAATGGACATTATCTTTTGGCAATAGTTTCGGTTCTTATCCTTAAAAACACATTCCCTTTTGGTTAGCGGTATTGAAGAACATCAACTTGTTTGTTTACTTTATCTTGGTCTTTTGACTTATCTCTTTGCGCTCATTCCAATAACCTCTTGATGATGTCTAAACAAAGGGATTTAGAGAGATAGGAATGGGGTAACGCTCATTATCTTTTGTCTGTTGTGCTTGTGGGTCGTTCTTGTAAAATAACCTTGGTGAATACTTGCTTTGATAGATATGTATAGAGGGTGTTTTGGACTGCTTGTTGACAATTGCATGGATTGGTTATACCTTTCCGTGTTTTGGTTTGAGATGTTTGAAACTTCTAAAGTGCATCCTAGCAAGGGTTTCCATATGTCAGGTGTCAACAAAAATACTCCTATCTATTTGTCGATTCAAAGTCCATCACACTAAGTACAACGCCATCTTGGTCCTTTATACCTTGATGCATCGTGCTTATGTGTGTTATCAAACATAAGGTAAGTGACCCTTTTAAAATCCCAATCCTTGATAAGCAAATCATCCATTTATCATCATCATCTATCATCATCATCATCTCTCATAAATTTGGCTTGTTGAAACCTCTTGTCATCATCTAATTTCTTCTTTTCCGCACTAACATCACGTCATGAGTAGTTCATCATCATCACTATTGCATCCATCCTGCATCCACAAATCATCAACATTCTACATATCATCTCACATGCATGTTCATCATCATAATATAGATCTGCTAGTCTAAGCATCTCATAAAATCATACATTTAAATAAAACACTTATTAGGCATTATCACATCATCCATCATCACATCATATCATCATTTAAGTTGTTTAAGATAATATAGAACTGTTATTCTAAGCATCTTGAAACCATCTCATTTGCATCATCATCATAACCATCCATCTTGAACCTCTTTATTGCGAGATCGACCCTCAAATCGAATCTTTTCACTCAATCTCTCGAGGGGGCAATGTACTAGTGTACTTCTTTCCACTAGGGCATCCGAAAAAAATTAGATTTTTTTTGAATTTTGATTGTGGCAAGTTTATTCTTTGAACCAATGCAGCAAGTACATTGCTTCAAAAAGGGGCAAAATGTAGATATGCAAAATTAGCATCATGCATTTAATTAGGTCCATTCATCAAGTAAACCAAGTTCACATTCATCCGCTCATTAAATTAATCAAAATCATTAAATCCATTCATTAGGAAAATCGGGTTCATTTAATTCAATCTCTAAGGATTATCCACTTAAATTGAATAAATTAACTTTATTTAATTTAAGCCCATCATTCCCTATTTGATTAAATAAATCAAAACTTTATTTAATTAAATCTCAAAATTCATATTTCTCCCTTTTGATTTAAATAAATCAAAATATTTAAGTCAAATGGGTCAAAACCCCTAATCATCATCTAAGTTAAGCTAATCTTGATTAAACTAATCTAACCACCCATTACATCCTCTACCTTTTCCCACTTGCACCAATAAATCAATTTATTGATTTATTAAAATCATCATTTTCCCTCAATAAAATATCTTTTTGAGAATATTCTTCTAGTTTGAATATGAAGACAAGTTGACTTTTCCCTTCAAACATGGCAATAACTTCTTTCTTACATGTCCCCCACTCAACATTTAACTCTCAATTTCAAATTTGAATCTCCCCCTCTTTGGCACATTGGCCAAAACTTGCACATTCCTCAACCTATCACAATGTGACAAGTGGCTTCATCTCATTGGTCAAATCTTTATCCCACATTGCTCTATTTTGAGCACTCTTAGAATTTGACATTTTATAAATAGAAAGCTTCATTCTTCAACAAATCCTCCACAATCTCATGCAAAGTCACTCTCTTCAATTGAGAACTGATTTTGTCCACCTCATATCATCTTCAAAGCAGTTTCATATCAGCATATCATGGAGTTTAGCAAGGATTGGGAAAGGGCTTCTTTCCATAGAAGCACCAATCCAATATGGGATATGATTTACTTCATATTTTTCTATAGATGCTTTAGTTAACTTGTTATTGTATTGCATTTTAAAATCATGTTAGATTATCTCATATGGATGTTAAAATTTTGCTTTGTTTTAACAACTAACCATGCTAATGTGTGTGTTAGATTATAAGCCATTTGCAGATTTAGCATCAACAATAGGAGCATGTGAGGGTGTCCAAGATGAGTTCCTAAATAATAGGAGCACATGGGGCATCCACATGGAAGGTGGCACTGACCTTGAGTTTAGTTAACTATTTGGAGTAAGAGATAATACTTTTGTAATGCATGTAAAGATCCTAGGAGTCAGGGTTTGATGTTTACATGCATGAAGTTTAGTTCAGTTCAAAGGGTTTGATGTTTACATGAATGAAGTTTATTTCAGTTCAAATCAGCTCAGTTCAGTTCAATTTAGTTTAGTTTAGTTCAATTCAGTTCAATTATCTTCAGCTAGTTTTAGTTGAATGCTAGTTGACTTCAATTAACTTGGAATGCATGACTAATGACTTGAGTTGCATGACATATAACAGGTAACTTCCTTCAGTTAATAAGGGATGACCATTCTTGCATGAATGGTGGAGAGAGATGTTTCAGTTAACAAAAAATGACTTCGACCCACTTTGGGTGCCCAAGTTGGCTTCTTGGAATGAACTCTTTTGCATGTTAAAATTTTTCAGAAGGCTAAGTTAAGTGGGCCCACTCTTGGGCACCTACTTTGAGAATAAAGCCTTGAAGATATTTACACAGTTAAACTCTACTTGGAAGAGATAGGTGATAGGGATTGAGCTTTGTGGTTGTTTATTGTCTATATATCTTAAGCAAGTTGAAGAGAGCTTGTATCCGTTTTGTTGTAGGTTGTGAAGAAGATTTGTTGAAGGTAGAAGAAGCATCTCAAAGAAGAATTGGAATTATTGTAATCTACTTAAGAGATTAAATAATACATTGATTCTTGGTTGAGTTTTTTCTCGAAAGGGTTTCTCCACGGTATATGTTTTGTATCTTCTAATATCCTTTCTAATTATTCTACAACTTCTATCTTCATTCTACAAATGATAAAATGAATTAATCAAATAATCACCCACAAAGAATACATATTTAGATCAACAATCATAAAATTTTACGAAGTATTAAGCTACATAAACACCTCAATTTTCAAGAGGTAGTGCGCCTGAATGCATGTGTATTCCCCATTCATATTTCTTTATACTTTTAACTGGGTATAATCTTGTGGACTGACATCCACTGTGGTTTTTCTCCTAATAGGGTTTCCACATAAAAATATTGGTGTTATGTGTGTTTTTGATGTGTTGTTGATTTATGCTTTCATGGTTATTGATCATATATGAGAATAAGGTTAATAAGTTGAATAAGCTTGAAATTTTGTGACAACTAATTCAACCCCCTCTCAGTTATTTTTCCTTTTGTTGCCAATAGACTTTGTTATAGGTAAGGTTTAAAACTAGCTAGGGTCTATCCAAGGGGGCTTGATCTAAGGTGGTTTGATCCAATCCTCTTCAATTGGAATCCTTTAAATGAAACTTTTCAAGGCTTAAATCATTATATTTTCTAAAAATATGTGATTTCAACAAAAAAATAGGATCTCCCAGAAATTGTAAACCAGTATTGTGTGATCACCCTACACATAACCTTGAACATGATGATAGGATCTTGAATGCTACAATAGATGATTGATAAATCTAGTGTTAAATACTCTTGACAATAATATTTTCTCTCATAATGTTCACCTCTTTCTTGTTGATGTTGAATTGATAGAATAACTATGTATTTATAGGTGTTTATCTAGTTTCCCAAAAATTAGACTTCAAAAAGTGACATCACAAGATATGAAATTTGAATCATTAAAATAACACCAAAAAAATATTAAAATTTGGGACCTAGGACTTAAGGAGGACCCATTCACCCTTGGGCAAATGGGTCTTGGCCCAAAATTCCAAGACACATATGATCCAAGGTGATTAAAATATTAATTGTATTAATTAAATATAGGTTTCCTTATTGGAAAATGAGATAAATAAGGCTTTAGAATGCATAATTTTGAAAACTAAGAGCTTAATTAAGTCTAATTAATTAAGGGACCCAAACATAGTGTGAAATTGTAAAGGTATACAATTTCCTATACTACATCTAATATGAAGAAAATTCAATTATATTATCTACATTATTAATACCCGTCATATACATTTGCAATATTTTTATGGAGCAATGCACTATGCAATTAGGCTGTTCATTCTAATAAATATTTTTCTTCACAAAACTCAACATGACTAACACTTTTTAATAAAGACTCATGTAAAAATAACAACCATCATTATACTCTTTTTAACTTTCTAACCATCTCATGTTTCTAGAGGATTTCCTTAACATAAAAATCCTTTAAATATTAGTTTCAATACAAATTAAACTAATGTACCAACAAGGAATAAAAAACATTTAGCCATTTAGTGCATGGATACAAACTTGTAAAATAGATTCTAAGTATTCATAACTAGAACTACTATGTAATAAGGTTTAAAACATTCATAGTATTTCTCAAATATAATTAAAGAGTTCCAATTCTTAAAAACTGTCATTATAAATCATAGCTCTTTTAACCCTAAAATCATGGTGATAAGGCTATGGGTTTCCTATTGACTTGTCATACCAGTTTTGTTTTTTCTATATAGTATGAAAGATCTATGATGCAATCTACACTTCACATTGTCACAATTTGGATATCACAACTTTCAACATGCAGACAAAACCATTTGATTTATTAATTAATACGATATATAATCTGATTTATAGGGCTTTCCCAACATGTTAATATTTTCATTTTCTTAGAAACTAAATTTCAAACCATAAGGAGTAAATCAACTCAAACAAATGTTATATCAAGACAAAAGCCCATAATGCCAAATGGAAAGTTGATAGTTTACTACATTTAGATAAATTTGTTGTAAGTATCATCTTGAGTTGTGAAGATACACATATAAGCCCATGGCTAATACATTTTAGAGGTTGCAAAAGATTACCCTCAAAGACTAGTTGATAACCATTTTCAAAATCCATCTAATGAAACCATTGAGCACCAACGTTTGTGATCAGATTACCTAAAGTACTCAATATGAATTCTAAGCATACATTCTATCAATGAAACCATCGACGCAAGTAATAGAACTTGTATATTTATTTAAAAACTATTAATACCAACGTTTGTGATCAGATTACCTAAAGTACTCAATATGAATTCTAAGCATACATTCTATCAATGAAACCATCAACGCAAGTAATAGAGCTTGTATATTTATTTAAAAACTATTAATGTTAAGAAATTTTCTTCATGTATTTTGATTTAAAAATATAAGCCAGTGACTATGGTAGGAAGTTTTCTGCCAAATGAAGTATTATAACTACACTGATTATCCAAGGCACCCAAAAATGTATAAGAATAGTGACAAACAACTTACCCATGACACCAAAATACTCCAAAAGCCTGCTCTAAAAATAAATTCTCATAAACTCTTAACCAAATACCCAAAGACTAGCCTCTAAAGCGGACCCAAATGCACATATGAATTGTGGGTTGCTTTCTCCACCATTTGCGTTATACTAAAAGCACGTAAATCATGGGCATAGAATCCCATCAGAGGATAATCGAAGGTGGAAAGGAGTTGTTTTATCTCCATCACTCTTCACTTCCACATAGGCAAGGAGGATGATGTCGCTTGCTTGAGAGTTTCTGAGGCCTTTTCAACACACCCTTTTCATGCTTATACCCCCCTCATCATATTCCCTGAGATCACATTCTCTGCATTTCTTCCCATGCTTCTCTGCTCTAATACTAACTATGGTATTCCTAAGACTAACTTCTTGTCATCCTGTCGTCTCTTTCCTACCTTAAAGCTGCCCCAAAGTTGCCACAACTCCAGTCACCTTTATTCCCACCTTCCCTCTGCATTTTTTCCTTGTCTTAAACTCTGTCCAAAAACATTTTTCAAAGAGATCACGACCCTATTCTTCCCCTACAATTCGTTCGCTTTCCTTTGACCTGCAATTTTAAGCGCCAAGAAAAGGGTTTCCATGCCCTCTTAATGGCACGGGCCCCCCTCACTTAGCTGTGCCCATTCTTCTTTAATCGAGGTCGTCTCTTTGCTGGTTCACTTACATTAATATTGGTCAATGGCTCTATCTTCCCTCATGTTGAATTATTTAATAGTTGATTTCTTTTGATATTTTATCTATTTGATGTGTCGTTGGAAGGGGCCTTATGTGGGGATTTGACAATAACACTTAATGTGAAAGAAAAATTCTCGTCATGATCAAGTGAGAATTGATTCATGCATACAATATGTTACCATTAAAGTGACACTTACAATGCAAGATGTTAATATTAGTCAATGTATGTATTGTTATGGGATAAGAATAATATTTGACAGGTATATCATTTCATTTAATCAAGTGATATTTGATGAGGTAGAAATTTGAATGAAGTGTCGCCAACACTCGTCGACACAAAGGTTGTGTGACCTGTTAAGTTATCATGAATCACCCAAGTAGTGGTCGAGTCCACATCAGTCTTTTATCTAATAAATGCATCTCTTCTAAGAGTTTGATTCTCCTCTTTTCTAGTGGGATCATGCTCCTTAATATTAGTCAATGTATGTATTGTTATGGGATAAGAATAATATTTGACAGGTATATCATTTCATTTAATTAGGTGATATTTGATGAGGTAGAAATTTGAATGAAGTGTCGCCGACACTCGTCGACACAAAGGTTGTGTGACCTGTTAAGTTATCATGAATCACCCAAATAGTGGTCGAGTCCACATTAGTCTTTTATCTAATAAATGCATCTCTTCTAAGAGTTTGATTCTCCTCTTTTGTAGTGGGATCATGCTCCTTTGGACCTTTGGAGTTGTTCTTGTTTTAGTCCTTTTCTTGAACATTATGGACTGTTGTATTGTTATTTTTGTTGTTTTATTGGCAGCTATTTGGCTGCCTTCTTTATTGTAATTAGTATTTTCTTGTTTCAATATATAAAAAAAAAAGTGACACTTGATAGATTTTTAGTTTTGAGTACATTAAGTTAACAAATTATACATATTATTCAAGGACTTTTTAAATTTCAGAAACAAAAATAAATTCTAATAAAAATTTAAGATAGACAAAAAAATCTAATTTAATTAAATTGAATTTGTACAAACTTTCTAACAAATTTTTATATTCTCCTAACTTTAATACTAATACAAAATATTTATATTATTTAAAAATAAAAAAGAAATAAAATTTTAAAAAATTACTTAAAAAATATAAATATTTTTTTTTTTTTTTTTTTTTAATACTTCAAACTATTTTATTTTATCTTTGAAAACTTGACCCAAAGCAATAATTGGGATACACAAGAAGTTTTGGTCTAATTTATTTCCCACAATCATCAATACATTCCTTACACTCTCGTCGATAGAGAGAGACTAGACAGATTAAAAAAAAAGAGTTTATTGAGAGAGAGTAGAAATTGTGAGATAGTGAAGATGAAAACCATCAAACTAAATGAAAGTAGGCAACAGGCAAAAGACAAAATAGGTTTATGAACAACATACACAATATATTAGAGTGAAGGCAGGTTTAAAAATACACCAAAGAATATAAGAAATAAAGTCAATCTTCGAAATAAAAATAAAATCTAAATGTAACAAGAGTCAAAAGTATGCTTGAGTTGAGTAGTACTGAGATGGGTGACCTCCCGGGAAGGTCCAATGCTTCACCTTTATGACCATCACGTAGATGCAAAGAGTGCTAAGAGGGTCATTCATTATCATGAGAGATGGGTTCTTGTGAAGCACTACTGATGAAACATGGATCAATGAGTTTGACTCGAAAAACTGCATGGTTGAATCTTGATAGCAATGCCATAATTTGACACGCCGTGGAAAATACCTGCTACTTATCAATTGATGGGCTAGAGGGGCTCTATTATGAATGGTTCATAAGGCACAACACTTGGGTTTTGCAAATGGGGTTGCAAACTAAGTGGGTGTAACCTTGGGAAAACTCCATGATTAAGTGTGTTTGAGTTGGAGTAGTATTGGAATGGGTGACCTCCTAGGAAGGTCCAATGCTTAACCTTTGTGAGCATCATCTAAATACAATGAGTGCTAAGTGGACCATTCATTATCATGAGAGACGGGTTCTTGTGAACCACTACTCATGAAACATGGGTCAATGAGTTTGACTCGAAAAACTACATAGTTGAATCCTAATAACAATATCATAATTTGATATGCCGTGGAAAATACCTTCTAATTATCAATTAATGATCTAAAGGGGCTCTATTATGAATGGTTCATAAGACACAACACTTGTTGAAGGTTTTGCAAATAAGATTGCAAGCTAGTGGGCTTAATCTTAAAGAAACTCCATAATTAAATATGCTTGAGTTAAAGTAATACTCGAATGATAAAAATTACACAGTTGAATCCTCATAGCAATATGATAAGTTTTAACCAATTCACTGGATTAACGCTAAGGAAAGGTTTTTCCCTTCACAATTCTTATATCGAGCAACTTGTTTTAAAAGATTCTGTTTGTGGATATGGACGACTCCAGCCATGTGATCCCACCAGATACCTAGGTAGAATACTGTAACTCACTACTTTGACTGAATGCACACATACTCATTATTTTATTTGTACACTGGAAAATTAGAAGCTGAAAGTACGTCTGTTACAGGTTTGCTCTATTAATATTATTATTAGTGCATTGATTATGGCAACCATTGGTTGATCGACATTGGAGAGTTTGTTCTCTTGTTCATTTTAGACAGACACAGAAAGTAGCTGCCGTAGATGCTAAGAAACAGCTTGTGTGTGCCTTGTTTTCTCCCTGCAACAAGATCTGCAATATAATCACCAACCTGCACATGCATCTGGATACGTGTTGTCCCTAGGGAGATAAGTTGTCTTACTTTTGGACAGAAGTAGCGTGCTGAAGAAGTTGTAAAACGTTTGGACCTCAATGTAGTAACCGTTGAAACCTGCAGAGCCATTCAGATCTGTATTCTTAGTATTGCAGATACGAGGACAGACAACTGTTTCCTTGCTCAGTCAAAGGCGTCGACAAATTACACGATAAGACTGTTGACTAAATACTGTTTTTAATAAATGTTAAAAATATTAATTCAGTAAACGTATGCGTGTGCAGGACGCATGGGTGTATACAAAACCAGTACCTGAATAGAAAAGATAGAATTTCAGCGGAAACACAAGATTTTATAGAATTTAATTTTGTATTAGTTCCCCCCCAAGATAATCTTAGAATTTGCTGAAAATAGGAAAACAATTGTCGGTTAACCAGTTTGCAATGAGTATAAAATCGAATTGCAGTAAGCGCATCTAAGCCGTATGAAAGTTGTCACTTGACATGCTATTTAGCAATTAAATTCCAGGCATGTATCGGACTCTCAAACCTTTCATGAAGATTTTCTATTCCATGTGTACTAAAAAGTGTCGAACAAATCTTGGTACAACTGCAAAGATTCCTTTTGGAGCTCCTAAGTTTAGCTCCCATGGGATAATTAGCCGATAGGCTTTACCTTTGGACTTGGCAGTCCAAAATCCACCTGCAAACCTGTCTCACGCCTGCAAACAGGTATTCGCCGCCTGAAAACAGGTATTTACCGCCATCTAACCATTTGAGGTTACCCGAAAACAAATTTTGTCTTGCATTTATTATTTGCTGCAAAAAAAAAATCGTACGTCAGACTTCCGAATCAAATCGGATTTTGGTAGCCCTAAAACCCAGATATTTGAAGATCCACTTTTCATTCGATGTTAATAGATTGAAGCGGCAACAATAGGGAGTTTGGTTTTGGTTCGTCTCATTTGAAAAAAAATCTATTGTGATAGGGTTTTGTAAAATTTTCTGCAAACTCTGCCCATTTTCTCTCTTGGACATCGTTGACAGCATGACCAATTTGCGCAGAATATTGAGGTAAGTCATTTGCCATAGTTTCAGTGAGTTTTATTTGTTAGGAATCTGTACACAACCAGATCATTCTTTATTTATTTTTAATGTTTAATTTCATCCTGAAACAATCCTGTTGTTATCTACCCGCGTTCGGAAAAACAACTTTCTGGCAGCAGAACATTCCTCGCCCCACGCCTGAAAGAAAACATTAATTCACTTTTTTCCTCCTCCTGTTGATGATGTCCTTTACAGATCAACTGCTGCTTCACCAGATTTGTGTAGGCAGAACAATTTGTGTATACCCTATTTTCCATTTGTGATGTGGTAGTAGCTGCATACCCAAAAGCAAAAGAAGAAAAAAAAGACAATAGAGTTAGTCGAAAGCATAAAATCAGAAGTCCATTCAAAACATATGTATATAATTGAGATACAAGTTTTAGAGTATTTACGACTTGAGAGACAAGCAAGTTTGAACTGTTTGCATCCTTCCCGAATAGGCAACTATTGATCGAACATGCAAACTGGTTTAGCTTCTCTCACCACATCATAGTGACTATGAAATTCTGCCCAAGGATAGGCATCCAGTCACCGTAGGCCCTACCTTTATCTATTTCAAAATGGCATACCCATCCCCCATACAAATTCAGAATGAACGCACCTATGGACTGAGATTTCCATAAAAATCTCAAGTAATCGACCCTATGGATTGAGATTTCCATTACATTACCTTACAAAACTAATCCAATTTTAAGACATATAATGGCCTCTGAGATCATTACCCATTGAAGAGTGCACAAAAGACAATATAGCTAATGCAGAGAAGTACTATAAGCTCAAAATTTGTTTTCCTTTGTCTTTGGTTTGCTTCTAGTAAAGGTTTTTGAATGCAAGTATCAAAGTTTGGAGGAAAAACTGAGCTTGAATGCAATTCAATAGCAAAGAGGAATGCAATTTGATAGAAAAGAGATGAACGCAAATTTTTGAGAGGGATGCAATGCAATTTGGAAAGGGGAAGGTGTAAAAGCAGCAGCTTTTGTGAATTCATATAGGGAAGCAAAAAGCTGCAAATGAATTTGAGGGATATCAGATTACAACTTCTTTATGAAACCTTCACTTCATGCAAGCCAATTGTGGTGAGCTTAGTATGGTTATAAGACAATTAAAACTGCTTGTTTTGAATGTTCAAGGAGCTTTTTGAGCCTTTGATTGTAGTTTTAGTCTGACAGTAAATATAGTTTTTTGGGACTGAGTTAACTGTTACAGTTTAATATTAAAAATAGGATTTTTCTTGTCAAGAAGCTTTGTAGTTGTTAAATGTGTGGGGGATAAACAGTGTAGAATTTTAGACAAAGCTATTAATTTCTAATACATTTCTTCTACAGTTTTTTCACAGTATTTCATGTAAATGGAGACACTAGGACAGTTGAGATTAATTTTCAATCTTGACTTACACATTTTTATTAGAACACATGCTAATTAGAATGTCAGAAGGATTAAATATTAATGACAGCTGATTCTAATGGCATTGCTACGAGATCCTTTAGTTTCATTGACAATAAAGGCATGATAGGATTTTCAGCTTTGTGGGTTCATTGATGTCTTGTCTTTATGTACCTCTGCATTAATTTATTTAATAATATTTACTTGTTTTCTAAACTACGGAAATTGATGGCAATGGGGAAGGGAAGCATAGTACATTTCATTTTCTTGTCTGTTTATTGGAAATCTCCTCTTTTATTGGAGAAAATCAATGTGTTAAAAGAAACTGTAGATGTAAGCCACTCTGAATTAATTTTAAAAAATATAAATGTTCAAGTTCTTCAACAATGTCCGTGATTTAAGATAAGATTTAGCGGATAACTTATTCAAGCTCCTCCCCCATGTCAAAGGGTTCAAATAATTCAGTGTTATCTGCCACTCAACCAGATGTTTATAGAGGCCAACAACAATGTGAGATTACGTAGATTCATTCTAAACAAAATAACTATACATCAGTTATTTGAGCCAATTTACGCGCTTCTGTTTTTGTGTGGGAAACCTTTTCTTCGCTGTTAAGTAAAGCGATCCTTTTCAAACAGTCCGCTGAATTGAAAAATTCAAAAAGGCAACGTTTGAATCTATGTGCCAAAGAGTATTCCTCCACTTTTATAAAAGATATTCCATGTCAAAGCATTATGTGCTACTAGCTTCCAAGAGTTCCAATCTTTGGGTGAAAGGCACTTTAGTGAACTTTTTGTGTACTTATGGTAATAAGAAAGGCATCCCTGGGATTCCCCAGGTTGGGCGTGTTTCATGCCTACCTTTTTTTTGGTAAGCCTTTGATTAATGAAATGCTTGGAATGACCTTTTCAGATAGAGATGGATGGAATTGTTCTCACGAAATCTACTATAGACTGGATTTTCTTAGTGTGAGGGCTTTCTTTTGACATGTGTGGTAGACCCAATTATCACTCAAACCAGGTCCATTTTCTTTTCTCTATTGTCCCCAGACAAAGTGGGGACAACAGACCATTTTCATGAGCAAACACCTCAATTTACCACTTGACGAAGTCCCTGTACACAACCAGCAGTAGGTATACTTAGAAATTTAGAATAGGCTCTAATATAGTAGCAAATTGAAACATTATAGAAGTCACAAATCTAGAAGCAGGCTTTCAGTTGCAAGTATGAATGTGTAAAGTTCTCTTGGGACAGTCCTAACATTGTTTCTTTTTTAATCAGAGGAATCAGAAGTTCAGTGACTTGGAGCAGCCCATTTAAGGTCCTCCTAACGTTCTTATTTTTTAATCGGAGAAATCAGAAGCCCAGTGACTTGGAGCTATCCCATTTAAGATTCCTAACATTGATTAAAAATTAAGGTCCTCCTAACATTGCTTATTTTTTAATCAGAGAAATCAGAAGCCTAGTGACTTGGAGCCAGCTGATTTAAGATCCTGCTAACATTATTTCTTTTGTAATCAGAAGAATTGGAAGCCCAATGACTTGGAGCTGCCCCATTTAAGATCCTTCCAACATTGTTTCTTTTTTAATCAAATAAATCAAATAATTGGAAGCCTAGTGATTTGGAGCCAGCTCATTTAAGATCCTCCTAACATTATTTTTTTAATAAAAAAAATTGAAAGCCCACCAACTTTGAACCAACCCATTTAAAATCCTCCTAAGATTGTTTCTTTTCAGCCCATTTAAGACACTTGCTAGCTTGTGATTATTATCTTCATCAAGGCAGTAATATATTCAGTGGCATGTTCTTGTAGTGGATTTGTATGGATGTTTCCTTATGGAACTTCCCTTAGTAGTTAAATGAATTTAGAAGTTACCTGCATGGAAAGGAACTAATCACAAAGCATGTGCATCCTTCAATGTTAGCTGTCAACTGCATAGTCACAATGGATACTACGGCAGCGGTCCATGTGGTAAACCCAACAAAGGAAACTACCCTAACAAAAATAAGGGTCCCATGGAAGAGACTCGTCTCTTTCAACTGTTCAAATGTGGATGAGTGGAAATAGGAGTTATTTTACCATGCCATCTTGTTTCAGTGAGAATGTTGGACTTCTTGGGGTAACTCGAGTTGGTAGGCGCTGTGTGGTGCAGATTTCTGCAGGGTTCATGATATTCTTTTCAATCTTAGGTAGGGGATCCTTTTGTTGGGGGATAGGGTGATGGAGCCCTAGAGGTATTTTTAAAATTTTCATTTGACTTGTACAAGGTCATGTATTATTTTTGACACATTTGTCACTATATTTGTTTGCTAATACATGAAAATTTGGAGCTCTCTTTGCATCACTACCTTTCCCAATTTTTGCAGCATTGTATTGTGTCCTATTTGGTCTAGTTGGTAAGCCAGTGTTTTTTAATCCCATTAGTTGAAGAAATGTTCTTTGCATCCTGTTTTAAATATTTTGTGGCCTCTAAATATGGTTTGTTGCTCTTTTTGTTCCAGCGGCAGTTGGTCTTTCCTTTTTACAGTTCACAAACGATGAACTCTCTTCGTAGTTATTTGTATGAATATCATTTATGTTGTGCACTGTGATAATAAGCCTACTGTATCTGTGTAGAATCCAGTGTGTTGAGAGGGCTACCCATGTAGGTTTTGCAAAGCCTAAAGTGCAAGAGGGAATAGTTTATTCTCTTGTTCTTTAGCTATCCCCCCAACAAAGTTTGAGCATAGAAATTTGCAACTTCTTAGAAGCTATTGATAGCAGGTTGGAGAACCAAGTTATATACATTAATTTCATTTCATAAGAAATACATCTATTATTGGCATCACGTAACATGTTTGCAAGCAACCTATGATTGGGTTGTTCATGTTTTCCTTCGAGCACACTACCACTACTAAATTGTGCATATAGAGAAACTCATAGTGGGAAGAGAGTGATCCAAAATGGATCAAAAGATCAATCACATGAAAGAAAAATAAGTACAAAATGGAAAAGATCCACCAAAACATCAATTTTCCAGCTCAAACTGAGAAATTGTCAATCCTACTTTGCAAACTCATGGTTTTGCTTGTGATAGTGGTGGTTCTGTTATTGCTAACAATTATGCTTGTGTTAATGGTAGTTATGCTTGAGTCAATGGCAGTTTTGTCCTACAAATTGAGAGCTTTGCCTGATGATGATATAAGTTAAGAAATAGACCAAAAAACATTTTCTTTAGCTTCTTGACATTTGGGAGTACTTGGGGATAGGAAGGGACATCTTCAGCACTAAATAAATTATAGGAAGAGGCAAAAGGTGTGGACTGATCAATAAAAATGTAGGGGCATATTCATATATGAGTGAGTAATAGGTAGCAGAGAGTTAACATAAGTAATCAGCAGTATAGTATTGATTAATATTCCATGTAATGCTCTTTGTAAGATGCCATTGGGCAACACAAACAGGAGAAAGAGGTAGCAGAGAGTCAGGAGATTAATGTTCCACAGAGTTCTTTGTAACTGCCATTGTTGGAGTAGGCAGTTTGGGATTAGTTGATACTACCAAACTGGTTTTCTGCACACTGAGGTTTCCAAGAAAAGATTCTTTGACTTACATGAGGTTACTTATTTTATTTCAGCTATACATGGTTCACGTTAACTGCTAAATCAGTAATCCACATACCACTACCATAAATACACTCCAATTTATTGTCATTTAATGTATAATTCTAGTAGTATCAGTAGGTTTCAGTTTCAAATCTGCATTCAATTTCCAACAAATAAAATGTAGAAGAAATTGCAGATCAAAGGAGCCGGTGTTGCATTGTTAAAATAGACTTTAGACTTCTAGAAAGTTTTGTTGATTTGGCCAAGCAGTGACTAACAGAAACATTAATCTTCCTCTCAACAACTATAAAAAATTATCCGTTATATTCTACCTTTTAGAGGCTCCCAAATTTTTTGCATAAAATTAACTTCAAGTTTCAACTAGAAAGAGGTAGAGGAACCACGCACCCAAAGATCTGTGACTAGTGGTTCAATCACAAACATAATATGGGCAAAACATCCAAAACCCAAATAAAAGCAATTGTAAATTTGTAACTGCCTTTAAAAGTTGTATGCAAAAGAAAGCAGCCAGCAACTTAGCTGTCATTTAAACTATATTTTCTTAAACATAATATGGGCTAGGACATCAACCTTTTTGTGTGGTTGAATTTTTCTTTTTGATTCTCTCAGCCAATCCAATATATACCAAAGAATTACCACAAATGTATCTTCAAACCATGAACTTAATGTCATCATCTTTTTATTCTACTATTACCTGGACATCTCTAACATCATCGTTCAAAACATGTCTCCTATTTCTTAAAGCTTATTTTCAATAGCCCAAATCCACACTACATTTCTTTTTATTTTACATTGAGAATTCTCCTCCCTTTGTAACAGTGCTAATGTTGCAAGAGATTTGGACTTGATCAAGTCTTCCCTTAAAACTCTTGTGATGCATTCTTGTACCACCATGCAAATGGCACAATAAAATAACTGTTTCTGTATACCATTTCAAAGTTTGCTGGCCAAAAGAAGTGGAAATGTTGACATTGACAGTTACTAATACTAATCTAGAAGGCAAAATGTCATGCATAGAAAAGCATAGAGAACTATGCAAGGAAGCATAATAGACAGAAAGATTTGTAAAATTTCACTAAACTGAGTACAAATGTTCGGGTGCCAATTCATGGGCCCCATGCTGCACCCTTAATTTCTTGAACTTCTGTCAATCAACCTCTTGATTGATTGATCATTTTGTACAGTGCAATAGACATCTATATTTATATTAAAAGCCATGATAGAGAGAAACTGCTTGCATAATGATTTGATAGTTATACCCATTAATAAGTTAGATTAAATGGGAATTCATGATTGTTACATTAACACAACATAATCACTTATGGTCATGTTAGATGCTAGGAAAACACTGCATCATTAGATTAAATGGTATATTGTCTGCTAGATAGCTACAGGTCATCTATAGAAGTATATGTCACTTGCTCACCAACAGCTTAGATCCCAAAATTCTGCTAACTAAAAAACTCTGACTAGGGCACAACTTGAGCCTCACCCAAGATAGTCTTATAAATAGGCATATGCATAGCTTGGCTAGACTAATGTTCTTCCAAAATAACGGTTTCCTCACCAGTAAGGGGTATCACCCTTATAATCTACAAGAGAAAATTCTCAAGCATCTTTTTGTTATTTTTCTCACAGCCATTGTTTTATCTTAATTACCTTCAAAGGTTAACAATATGCAAGAAATGGATTGAATTTATGAATGATAATTGTGTACTCCTGCAGTTACTAAACTGTCTCGTGCTACCGTATGTTTTACTGTATCTACAGATACTATGCAATTAATTGCATTTCATTTCTACTCTAAGCTTTGGCCACCTTTGCTGTGCAAGACGAAGCCTTTTTACCAAATTGCCTCTAGTCACTTTTGTATATCATATCCAGTGACAGATCTCGGTTTATGTCATTACGAAAGAATTTACTAATAGCCAATGCTTTATTAATATGCTGCTAATTGAGAACAAATCTGATTGCAATTGAGGCTTCCAATATATTAATTTCTTGAGAAACAAAACCCAAGTTGATAGATTGTTGTGTTTAGCTTGACTCTCCAAAATTCCTAGTCATCCTTGCTATTCTATATAATGGGCAGAATATTTTTTATTATTAAACCCAAGAGATGATTAAAGTGTTTAAATTAAGTAAAATGTCCTATTGCTTAAATTGAGTAAAATATTGCACATCCAACTTGTCAGAAGCAGAATAACCCAACTACAAGATCATGTGTGAGTTCTGCAGGAATCTGACAGAAAATATACACCTCGGTTGAGGCAACAAGACTTAAGGTTACCTCCAAAGAAGGAGAATTTATCAAATAAAAAAACATACAAGTTGGGTCGTAAAAGTCTAGACATAACACACCATGAAGCTATGAGTGCAGTGTAAACAAGTTAAATGATGATATTCAATCTCAGAGAAAGAAAAGGTTAATTTTCATGAGCAATGCCAACTGTCAATACAATTTATTTAACTAAACTATAATGACATAAAAAATTTAAACATACAAATGATCGCTTATCCTCTCATGACTACATTTCTTTGTTTGATTTTCCCTCTTAGATTGTGAACTCTCTCAGATGTAGCTAGAATTGTTTCCCATGACCAGAAAAAAGTAGTAAGATTTTAGTATCCTGATTACTTTCAAATATAAGAACAATGTGAGGTTTCCTACTATAGTTTAAAATCAAATGGCTAGGATTCTACTAGTATTTCTTCATTCTCATACTGCAATTTTCAATTGTGTTCTAAATTTGAAATGTGCGCACTGGAAAAACTACTCCAAGGAAAGATATGTGTGCTTCTAGAATGTTCAAATGAATGCTTAGAAGATAAGAAAAGGGAATAGTTATAATTTAACACTTACATTCTAATAATAGAGGATCAGAGGTGTTCTCCTTGCATACACTCATTAGGAATAGATTAGCTCACTTTGAAGTGCCAAAAATGACTGGTTTTAGGAAGTGGATATTTTTGTGAGCAGGATGCCCAAACAACTAAGATTCAGATAGAAAGATTGGGGGCATACAATATTATGTGGAGATTGTGTATATTATTGCTTAAGGAGGCTTGTAAATTCTTCTTTAGATTGATATATATGCTTTGTAAATAGCCTTGATAGCATCATTAACCTAATAGTGCTTGTTTTCTACGTGATCTCTATTCTTTTCTTATTTGTAACTCTACCAACCATCGCTTGCAATCCTTACAAATAACAAACTAATTAAAATTGTTATCAAATAAATTGAACTATGCGAAACAAGATTCAGAGATTTGGATTAAAAAAATAAAATCTAATAGTTGTAGATGTTATTCCATTTGAATTTATCATAAAAATGTAAGCAAACTAATTTTAAAGACGCGGTCTTACCTCATGCCGAGTGGATGTGAAATAAAATGATTAAGGTATTAAATATGATTTTCAGTAAAATGCACTGAGACTCAACATTGATGATGACCATCCGCTATTACTGAACCAGAAGCTAGAATCTTGAGATTCTAAACAAACATAAAACCAACTTTGCTCTGGTGCTGCCAATAAACAGAACAGCCAATGCTCCGAGAGCCACTTTCATTCGTGATGATCTATCCTCTCTGTTGCAAGAATAGAAGGTTAAGAGAAGAGGACCGAGGAGTTTAATTTTCTTTCTTTTATATTCAAGAAAAAGCTATGGCTATATGGAAAACCTAAGACGAGACATAATCGGGTTAAGGAAAACCATCTTACTGGTATGCAGGGGTAAGACCACCTTATGTGGATCTTTCCAAAGTTTAGATGATATTTCCTGGTAGGTGCTTCAAACCCTCATGTACAACCCCCTAGTGTAGCCACTGTTGCAGATCTACGAATCCATCTTTCCATTGCAAAATTTCCAATACTTCACCGATCGCCATTGCTACCGGGCACTAACCTCCAAATCCTGCATATGACTAGCGGCTACTCCAAATCAGACTCAAATTCCTCCGTAAAACCCTCCAAAGATAGTGCAATTTGTATATTAAATTTGTCTGAGAGAGGAATTTAAGGGAATTTAAGGGTTTTTCAATGTAAAAATACTTACAATGTACATTTTGATTCGAGAATGAAAAATTGATGCTTTTTATGAGGGCTTAATGGAGGAAGGGTTGATTAACTGAATTCTAAAGCAGTTTGAGCACCTTGAAGATGTAGATCTTGTTCATCTCCAGGCTCCTCTTCTTCCTTTTCTTCTTATCGCTCGCAACCTTGGGAGTCTTCTTGACGACCTTGGAAGGGGTTTTCACCTTGGGCCTCTTCTCGAGGGGAGTTTTTCTGAAACGGTTTTGCTAACTTCTTGCTTTCCATTGTCATGATTTTTTCAGCGGGCTTCTTCTCCATGGGTTGCTTTCTTGCTTTAGCTGCTTGTCGTTTCTGATGAAAAGGCCCTTGTCATTTTTGAAAGACCCCTATTTGTGGTGCTTCATGAGTGCCCACTGTGCTGTGCCTCTGTTCCTCTCTTAGTGTTTTGTTCCTTGTTCTCTGTTCTAAAAGGGAAATGAAAACACAATTGAAGGTAATGTCCAATGTTGGAGGGAAAATGAAATTTGGGAGGGAAATAAAAATATATATTTAAAAAAAAGTTTTTTTCTATTGTCTTAATTTACGACAAAATTAATAATTTAAGACAAAATTAATATTTTGTCTTAAATTAATGTCTTAAAAGGGGGCTTTATGTAGTAGTGTAACCTATTCATTATTGGAGTTTCTTTGTTCCTTAGACTGTCCATCTCTTAGTACTTTAATGAATTTTCTACAGCACAAGAAGCTAAGGCTACTTTTGAGCAAGGCATGTTGGCATCTTCTTCTAAAGAACCTCATCCTTTCCAAGAACATGTTCATATAGGAGCCACATGGGTGAGTTTGACATGCTACTTCTAATTTTTCAAAAAAATTGTATGCTAGCTCAATGCACGGTATTGTTTGATCATGCAAATTTAATCTGTCTCTGTTTGATGGCAGTTCAATGATTTTCTAAACACAGTTTTCACTTCAGCACCAACAGTTGCACTAATAATTGCAGTAGTCCTAGACAATACACTACAAGTTCACAAAGCAAAGAAGGATAGGGGAATGCCTTGGTGGGTTAAATTTCAAACATTCAAAGGGGATAGTCGTAATGAGGAGTTCTACATACTTCCATTCAATCTCAATACATTCTTCCCACCTACATGAAAATATTTCTGATCTTTTATAAATGTGAGTGTACAAAGGAAATTGGAATGATTGCATTTCAAACATGTGAGTAGAGTTGAAGTTGATATGAATTATGGTAGCTTATTGATCAGTGCTTGTGTTGTTGGCAATCAAAAAGAAAGAAGAAGCTCTCCTACACTTGCTCTCACAATAGCATGTTTAGGTATGTACAATTAATTACACACTCTTTCAAAGTTTATACATTTTTAATTATCCCCTTTTTTAATAGAGTAACAATAGTAAAACTAATTAATTACAAAATTTATCTTCTACAGGAGGTGGTTGATCGCTGATGGAGAAAAGAAGAAAAATTACCCTCTTACTAAATTTTATTTTTTGTTAAATTTACATATCTAGTTAAATATTTACATTTTATGGATTTCTCATCTAACAACATTGTTTTTCACTACATACAAACTCTAGGGCTTGAAAAGATGACCCTTAATAAAGACATTGTGAAGCTCTTTTTTTACTTTAATTGGTGCATACTTGAAACTACATGTTCAAAGCAATCTAATCAACATTGTGTTTCACTTCATAGACATTCGATGTCTTTAAAAGAGGAGCTTCAAAAAAGACAAATAGATACTCTTATGTAAATTTGTCTTATGCAAAATTGCTACAAATTGTTCAAAGGGATTTCATTGTTTAAAAAACAATAAATCCAACAAAATAATGTATCTACTTATATTATACAATGCATACGTCTATATAGATATATTTTTATACAACCAATTGCGTATTGTTACAATTCATTGATTATTTTGCTTTAATTTCCTATCGACATCTCCCTTGAACCTCCTATGGGTGCAAGTACTAGTTGATATTTACTTAGGTAGAAGCATCTCAGGTTTTGTATATGCGAGCACGTGAAAGACTGAAAGTTATGAAAAAGATGGGTATTGATGAGGAGTTGTGTTTCATACATACATACATACATACATACATACATACATACATACATACATACATATATCATGATTTTACTACATCATTATCATGATTTTACTACAAAATTTAAATCTTAATTTTTCAACATCCTTCTTAAAGTTTACATTAAAAAATAAAAAAATAAAAAAATGAAGAAATTATGACTCAATGTAGTAGCAGCTCGTCTAGAAATCCACATAATTACCTCACCAAAATTTCTCCATCCATCTAGAACACCCAAAACTACTCATATCTAAGCAAATATTCTAGTTGACCACCAAATCTTCATTTATAGCATCACAAACTACTTCAGTCCATTTAAATATTCTATTTGACTATCGATTTCTATAGAACATAATAAAAAGTAAAAAATAAAACATGTTGACCAATCATAATTGTGAATTCTTGAGAAGCTTCTCTTTGATTTTTTTTAACCAAATAGAACTCCATCAAGCTACTTAATGTAGTGTAGAAAAATGTATCCCTCTACATTTTCACACTTAATTTGGGAATGATTAACATTAAAATGGACCTAATGTCACCTTGATCTAGTGTTGTGATGTGTTTTACACATTCACATTAGGTTTTGGACCCTATTAAGCTAAATAGACCTATTTTTGCCTTAATTTAATGATGTAAAGTGTACTTATTTACACCTTCACATTAAGTTTTGGGCCCTCTTACACTTATGATTGCCATGTCATCATTAATAGTCCCCTAAGACCCTTTATTATGCATCTCACGACTTATTTCAAATGAAATCCTAACATAATCAACAAACATACTAAATATCTCAACTCCCTAACATTTCCTCTATCCAAAAAGGCTTGGTGGGACCCATACGCCACCTTGGGTGGATGAGTCCCACCCAGATGGGACCTATATGCAACAAGTGGCGTATGAGTCCCATTTGGCCCCTTTTTAGGGTTTTGAGTGGGAAATGAGGGTTTTGAATTCAAATTTCATGAGTGTTGGCATTTGGGATTTGATAAATGGTAAATTGGATGGAATGCCTATATAAACAAGGTTTCATATCATTATTTCACCTAAGCATTCATGATATCATCCTAAGCAGTCAAGAGTCAACTAGGCATTCAAGGGTAGATTTCTTCATCATTTGTTGCAACAATTCAAAATCCATCATCATATTAGAGTCATTAGGCATCAAGCATGTTGTTGAACTAGTTTTGTGATGTAGCATTCAAGATCCAAGATTATGCATTGTTCTACTTCTATTCAAGATCAAGATCTACATTTTACATGGCGACTTCATGTTAGATTACCGATTTACATCTCAAAACATCATTCAAGGTATCATTGTTCATGTTTCATGTTTCATTGTTTCATCATAAGGTTTAATTACCTAAACAAGGTTTGACTTAGGCAAATCCCTAGTCTCTAACAATCAACAAGTTTTTCTCTCTCTACATGTGTTATTGCAGATCTAGGTGTCATGGAGCTTGAAGATACTTTGAAGACTAAGTTACAAGTTTGAAGGAAGTTTCTGACATTGTCACCTACATTGCAAGATCACAAAAAGTCACCTACAAGTTGCAAATCAGGCTTTTCGACTCAGAGATTTGGCAGGAAGGAAGCTATGGGAGATCACTAGAGAATATCAGAATTCTAGCCAAACCCTAATACTGGGACTAAATTGCCACTTCTGGTGTATGAGTCCTAATACTACCATTTTCTAGGTTTTAGGAGTATCAAAGCAGTTATTAATAGATTCCAACTTTGCACAGAAAACCTAGTATGGGACTAAATTGCCTAGAATGGCATATGAGTCTCAGTGGACATCAAACAACAAGATTTTAGGGTTTTGGAACTTGTTTTGACATCATCTATCCTCTAGGTACCTTTTTGTTGATTACTAGTTTGTTATCCTTATTTTCAGTTTCATTTCCTAGGTCATTTAGTTAGGTTTTGCATAGTACTTTGCATGTCATTTACATTTCTTATCTTCCCAAGCCGTAGCTTGGTGGTGAACCCCTTTTATATCTGTAATCATATCCTAGGGCATCCCTATTGCAAATCTCTTTCCCCTTTACATCTTTGGATTGAGATCTCTGGGGTTTTGTCGAATGAAACATGAAGGAAATAGGTCTAGGTCCCTAAACACCTAGTTTTTGTTCCACCTCCCAAAAGGTGGAACATCTAAACACCTATTTTCTTCATTTCATTTTGGTGAACCTAGCCTTTTAAACACCTTATTTTTTGATTTGGAGTGCATTAAAGTCCTAAATATTGCTTACATTATCTTTGTATTAGGTCTTGCATTAATTAATTTGCATCTAGGGTTTCAAAATCTTGCATTAGGGAAAGTCCATATAGGTTGCATTTTTGTGTCTTAGATTATTTAGTTTCATTGAAATTCTGCAATTGTAAAAATTCAACACATAATACAAGTTAGAAACCTTAGAAACAACTCATAAATTGTTGAATTTGGTACAAAAACCCTAATCTGGGACTCATATGCCCCTCTAGGAGATTTAGTCCTAGTACATGTTTTTCCTACTTTCTGGGATTTTTGTGTTGTGCATTTTCTAGCGTTTGACCATTCCAAAAACCTTGACTTGGACTCATACAACCCTCTGAGCGATTTAGTCCTAGATTAGGCCCAAAACCATCTTTTACAACGTTAAAAACCTTGTTTTTGTACTTCTTAAGCTTGTTGGTAACCTATATTATCAGTTTGGAAAGTTTCAGTAACTTTTGTTTTATGCATCTAGGTCAAAAACATCAATTTAGGGTAATCATTTTTGAATTCTTCCTAAATCAATGCACTAGCAAACATCATTGAATCTGAAAATGTTCACATTTCTAAAACTTTGTATAATATGGATAAAAGTACTTCTCACTTTTGCATACATAATGTTTACATTTATAAAGCTTTGCATAAGTTTGATAAAAGTGTTTTTCATTTTTGGATACACATTTTTTGCATTCTTAAAGATTTGCACACATTAGATAAAAGTATTCTTCATCTTTGGATATACATTGTTTATGTTATTGAAGCATTGCATGAGATGGTTAGAAGTACTTTCCATTCTTGGTCAAACAATGTTAGTATCTTACCTATCTAGGCATGCTAAGAAAAGGTTCATATCCCCTCCCTATGAGAATGCTTTAGCGAAAGAGAATACAATCTTGGGCAATCATAACAATCATATTCATTCTCCTAATATCTCTCCTATTTTTGAAGAAGGTATTTTGGTGTTAAAAGAACCAATCAATGAGAGTTTTGAGAGTCCTAGTTGTTTCTCTCTTCCTACCTATCTTATTGGACAAGACATTGCTGAACAAGGACACAATCATAGGTAATCATGAATATCACATAACACAACAAGAGACCATTGAAACTTCGACTAGTCCACATTCATCTCCCAACACCTTCGCATCTCGTGACAATGTTTTAGAAGATGAAATTTTAAGTGAGAAAGATATATGGGTGTTAGATGATCAAATATTTAAGATCTATGATAACCGTCATGTTTCTTCCCCTACCTATCCTATTTTAGAAGACATTATGGGAAAATGGAATGAAAGATGGACAATCATGAAAATCACATTGGTGCTTCTCCTGGTATCTCTCCTAGTTGTGAAGAAGATACTTTGACATTAGAAAATGCAATCGATGAAAGTCATGAGAATCTTATGTGTGTCTCTTCCCCTAGGGAAAACATTATTGAACAAGACAATGACTGTTGATGGTGTTTTCTGCACAGCAACAACTCAGACAGAATGCAATATTCTATCTCTCTTGAAAGGTTATTTCCAACAATAAATCACTGAAAATCACCCCAAGGTCTCTCAGGTGTTAGGTCATAACAATGCATAAAACAACTCAGATGAAATGTGAAATTGCTGGTAATCACAATCGGACCTTACTACAAGCAAACTGAACCCTCTCAATGTATCAGATCTAACTGAATAATAAATAAATTGCAAAAGATAGGGATGCAAGGAAGTAACAAAATCTAAACTATTGCATGGACAAGCAATGCAAATGACAAATATCTGGAATAGACCTATCTCAAATAACCAATTCCTGTTCGACCCGCAAGACAATCTTACAAGAACAGTGCAATCTTCTGAGGAATACAGATTTTCAAATCATAGACTTGCATCTACAACCGAACTTGAGCACATTTGAATATACGGTCCAGGTTGACTTTACCAGCCTACTACAATCAGATAGTTACTAGGAGTATAGACCAGAGATAGCTACAAACATTCCAAATATGAAATCACATACACTATTTATCCAACCAAACTAATTTACTTCTGAATATTAAACCCTAGATCTTCAAGCAATGTAAAAGATAGAACAAAAGAACCATGCAAGATGAGATAACACAAAGGATTTCACCAGGAAAACCACAATGCCTTCAATTGTATTAATCACCAAATGCTGCAACAATTCAACTGTTCTGAATATGGTATTTGCTTCAAGAAATTCTAAAAAAACTCTAACTATTGCTCCTGCTAATCTCTATTCTTGCTAATGTCTATAACCAATGTCTTCTAACCCTTACAATGAGGCAAGAATGCCTATTTATCAAATTCCCCCTAAAACATGTCGGCCCAGCCAAACATTTTTACAAAAATAATCAAAACCGCCAAAACAGGTCGGCCAAGGAAACAAACTAAGGCACACATTTAATGCCATCATCCAAGTCGGCCAAGGCACAGTCCCCAAGGAAGTCCGGTCCAATGCATGCCCTATAATAATAGGGAAGCACAAATCTCAAGATAAACACTAACTGCTGCTTCCTTTGTCTTTCCTCCGCGCTGGTGACCCTTGGACCTTCGAGAAAACTCCCTCCAGCTCAGCAATAGGTGGCAACGGCAAAACCTTGAGCCGACATTTAATTGCATCAATTCCCTCATTGGACCGCTCAATAGTTTTCTTCCAATCCGTCATGCTGGTCATGTACCTGTCTATTATTGCCAAGTATGTAGCTGCATCATCAAGCAAATGGGAGGTGACAGCTCCATCAGATTCCGGGGCATAAACCTCATGCCACCATTCCTTCAATTGATCTAAGCTCAGATATTTGGGAGCTATTTTCTTCCTCCCTGTCATCACCTCAAAGAAAGCTATGCAACCATCATAAATTGCAGTGAGGTCAGCCTCAATTGATTTTCTCCATTTTTGTATCTTCTTCAGGCCTCCCTGCCTGATCTGCAATGCCTCGAACCACTCCCATGGTTCATCCAATCTGGCAGAGGGAAGGATTCCATCCTTGCCCAACTGTTCTTTGCCATGCCCTAGAATAATCCTTGACTTCTACAGCAGGAGGTCAATATAATTTTTATCTTGAGAGAGGATACTCTCTAACAGTTCCTTTCCTCGGACTGCATCCTTGCCCACAGACAGGATCTCTTTGATAGCTTCATCCCCCTGTGTCTGGACACTCATCAACCAATCGGTGGCAGCCTGTGCAGAAGCCTTCATTTTTTCAATTCCGAAGATTGTCTCCTTTGGTAGAAATCCCTGAGTAGTAGAGGAGGATGGATGGAGAGATTGTAGTGGCTTCATGACCTCTTCCAGACATTTCCTCAACCTTTCATTCTCTCTTTTCAGTTCTCGTTTTGACTGGGTCTCCTTCTTCAGTCTGTCCACAATCACAGCACTTGACCCTTCAAATTCCTCAATATCCTGCTCTAAGGAGGCCGGCCCAAGGTTAATGGTTTGGACGTTGTAATCCTGGCCTGTCACCTCATCTCTCATTTTGTCTGTAGCAGGGGTGGCAATGTGAACCACTCGGTTATGCACTTCATCTCTTTCTACCCGAGAAATCACCTTTGTAGCCTTCTTCTTCTTCCCTTTACCAATCTGAGATAACATCTCATCCCAGTCAAGAGGAGTGTCTTCTACTATCACCTGCTTCTTCTTTGTAATCTCTTTCTCCAGCCAATCCGGGGCTACGGGGTCTGTCCGGATTCCTTCTGCTCTGGTTTCTCCCGGGTCCCCTGTGGCTTTCCCTCCTTCTGCAGCTATTACCTCGACTTCCTCCTCGGCTGCGGCCTTGTCAACTTCTTTCTCCGGACTTTGTTCACCTTGGCCGGTCTCCTCAAATCCCAACTCTGGAAATACCGGCGATGGAATTCTGGCAGGGATGCTTTCCTCCGGCTCAGGCGATCCGCGGCCTTTCTCACTCTCCGGAGAATCCTCATACTGCACCAAGGGAGAAGTGTGCCTTTCCTCTGTTTCCACCTCGGGCTCGGTAGCCTCACTGAATAATGTTCCTTCTTTGAACGGTTCTGCCTCTCCGCTGATTTCCTGCTCATCCGGATTCTCCGGTTCTAGTATGCTCTGTGGAGGAGAAACAGGCTTGTCCTATTTTTCAGCTAGCAATATTGGAGAAGAGTCTTTTGACTGAGCAGCATCCTTTGGGGAAGGAGTTCTAGATCTTCTGGTGTATACTCTGGTCTTTTCGCCCCCGGAGCTTTCCACATCCACAACTGGAGGTTCATCCTCCGAAGTAGTTTGGCCTTTCTTCTTGGCAACCCTTGCAGTTCTGGCCTTCTTGGGCGGTGGAGGAACATCCTCCTCTTCAACTTTCTCTGCCTCCTCCTCGTCCGAGGACTTGCTGATAGTCAGGGTCTTCCACCTGCGTTTACCAATTGGCTTCCTTTTTGCTGCAGGTTGAGTCCCCTTAGGACCTCTGACCTTGATCTTGAAAGGGGAGGTTTTAGCTGCTTTCCCTTTGGGGTCCTCTTCCCCGGATTCTTCAGAAGTGGACATGGGGTTGAGATTCCCCATCAAATCGAAGGTACAAGGTACCTTGGCACTCTCTAACACCCAGACCTCATGCTTGATCCAAGCAAAGGTAAATTTTAGCACTGGAGCCATTAAGTCCTCCAACTCAGTCACCTCAGGCTCATTCCAATCAATATCCGCCACTGACCTGTCCTTAATGGGCTCATAAACATGGTCCTGGATCAGTTTTCCATCGTCATCCAGCTGATCCGGAATCAGCTTCACATTATACTGTCTAATGGCCTCTACAGGCAGCCGGGAATACCTTTTCTTCCTCGCATCAAGGTCATCCTTGATGTTGACCCAGTAATCTTCTAATTCCTCTTTATGCCTGTATTCCCGGGTAGCTCTTTTCTGTGCCTCCCCGGTGATGTCAAAATTCATTCTCTTTGAATGGAAAGAGAATCCATAGGCGGCCAATTCCTCACCTGCAGTGTGAGCTGATTGGATGGACGGGCACACCTCCCCCACGCCAATCCCAAGAGGGAAATCACCTCCAAAACTAGTTTTATGTTTCTCCCTTTTTACCACTGCATCAAACTCACAAATTTGTCTCACGACCTTTAGCAGCACAATGTGGTCAGTAGGATACCTGGGCAATCTGTAGGGAGCAACGGGGCATCCATCAATCTGGAGATAAGTGAAAGTGGGGAACTGGATGAACTAGGCCCCGTAATTCTTAATCAACCCTTTGGCCCCATCGGACAATCTGATGTGCTCCGCATTCTGAAGGGTCCGGGTAATGTGCATAGTGAAGGCATCATTAGCCCTCCTATAATCTCTGTGTCCGAGGTGCAATTCTAGGTAGACTTCATAGATAATATCCTGCCCAATGGTTCCCGCCGGAGTCAGTCCCTTGTAGGGGTAGGAGATGGCCAGTACATATATGACATAGGAGGACATGGTGAATTTCTTTCCCTCCAAAACATTCCTTAATTGTTTATCTATTTCTGCACTGATAAGTCCTGCCCAGTGGTAATTCGTTCCTTGGCCCATCTTGGTGATCACATGGACCATCCAACTTTCCAATACTCCGCAGTTTTAAGCCCGGCCACCCTGCTTAACAATGTAATAGCATCATAGATATCCGGCCTGAACTTCACCCTGTGCAACTGCTTGGGAAATTTGGAGTGGTGAGACTTGGGCTTCTCAAGCCATGAGTTGATAAGCTGTTGAGCCTTAACTGGCTCATTCTCATAGTATGTTCGAGCTGTATCAATGTTTAAGGCACAGATCGAGGAGAGATCAGGCATGCTGAAGGCCCGGGCAATGGAGGCTGGACTGAAGTTTGCCAAGACTCGTCCCTCGGTGCTAACCACCATCTGTGTGTCAAAAGCGTACTGTCTAGCACACTCCAAAATCAGCTCGTAGCACTGGACTGCTGGAGGGAACCCTGCCACATGCACCAATCCTGAGTTCATCATCCCTTGCCTCAATGCCGACTGGTCTTTCTCGGCTGTTCTCTGCTTAAACTCTTCATATCACCATGCTCCCACATTAGTGTCGGACACATCAGCCCACACAGAGGATATCCTGCTCTCTGGAACCTAACTTTTCATGTCCAATCTTAACCTTTCTGTCTCAGAAACTGAAGATGCCCCGGCACCACCTTTAGACTTCCCAGCAGTAGCCTTGCTTGATTCAGCCTGCACATTCAAGAATTACCATTAAAATCCAAATATTAAGCTCATATCAATCTCAAGGGTTAGCACACATCATATAAATCCATTAAAATCCATTGCTAACTGCCAGTCTTTCGGGATCTGGAGAAATCAAATAATCCGGGAAAATCATGTAAACCGGGAAAATACCGTCGGGGCAGAATTTTGGAGAAATTCGACCTAGACGGATTCCTGCTGCCAAAACACTATTAGACATATAAACCATTAATACGCTCGGAAACATCAAAGGGTAATCGTTAAATCACTCATTGGCAACAAGAAATAAGCATGAGTAATCATTCCCTCAATCCTATCATCGAAATATACAAAAGAACGCAATCAGAAAGGAAATCCGAAAAAAATCGGATGGAACGGATTTTCGCGGACAGCATAAAACGCACCGGAAATTAACTCAGTCTGCGGAATAAGCCCAAACCGGGAAAATCCGGGAGCGAGGAAATTCCGCGACGGCCTCGGAAACCCGAAAAACGGCAAAACGTGCACCAAAACTTGAACAACCCCGGGATATCCACTACCTAAGCTCGAAGGATCCTAAAACCGACGATGATCAACAACCTCAAGTACGCAAAGGATCCAACTCCCAAAAGCTCTTAAAAGAAGGAATCCCCGTGCCAAAAAGATGATGCCCTAGAGCAAACGATCGAATTTCGCCATTAAAACCAGAGCAAGCTTTTAGGGATAAAAATATCGGTTCAGGATTTACCTAAAAGCCCTCTAATCCTCATAGGACGGGAAGCCAACATAACACAGGAGAAAAGTCGCTCAAGCATAAGATGAAATCATTGTTCTAGCCGAGACACCAAGGAAACCCTAATCTCGCACGATAACACACTTCGCGCCCAAAACAAACAAGCAGCCCGATCCAGAACGCCGTCCAAAGGATAATTATGCAGTCGAGCGGACAAATGGAGCTCATAGGGCACGGGGGATGGGTTCGACAAATAAAACGGGTCCAACCCCGACTCAATTAACACGGAACCAAAACCAAATCAAGGGCCGACCCCAAATTTAAGAATACCCAATCACAAGAAAACCCCAAATCATTATGCAAGCAAACGGAAGGGCAATAGATACATACCATGGATCAAAGCAAGCGAAAAATCCGAGCTCAGAAAGTCAACCACGCGACAAACACGTCCAAGCAACGCGATACTGGCAGCAACACTCAAGCAATTCACGCGCAAACAAACCAAGATCAAACCTCAAAGCTCAATTGAAAGTTCCGAATCGCCAGAGCAGAAAACAAGGAAGCAATGAAGTTGGAATGAATCAGAAAATGCCCTAAATCCGACCTTATACTCGTCTGAGCCAAGGTACCTCAACCATTAATGCGCGAAAAGACGTTTCTGACAAATCCGGAAACCCGAGCCCCAAGTGGAATTTCGGAGAATCCCAGAATGCGCGGAGACACGGATCCCGCGGAAATGCAGAAACCGGAAAAATCAGGAAGATCGGGATTTTGACAGGATCCGGGAAAATCCGATAGGACCGGAAAATCCCGAAGTCAGGCAGAAACCCGGAATCGGAGAATCCTACCAGAAACGGACAAGGAACCAGGGCCGGAAAAATCCGCCAGAGGTGGAAAATCCCGGATCCAGGTGAAAACCCGGACTTGGCCAAAAACTCAATTTAAATCAATTCCAACCTCAAGGCAAGGGCAAAGCCAGCAAGACCAACATATCAAGACCCTAAAAATGATAAATCCAATAAAATCAAAGGTCAAAGACATCAAAAGGAGGGTCCCCACTCCAAGTGGGGCGTGTGTGCGAAAACTGCACAACAATGACATCATTGATAAACAAGAAAATCCAAATGTGGATAATTCCCTTACTTGTTATGAAGTCATTCTAGAAGAACCAACCTTTGAATGTGATGTAAGAAGGGGAGGTCTTGTAACAACAATCAACACAGGAACAACAATATTCAAGTTACAAATCTCAAAACTCTTCACTTTTCACCAAATCAACCTATATCCTTGCAACACTAGGAACCCACTCAATCAGGTGTAACTACACAATGACCTCCTTTCAGACCAAGACCCAAACCTTTTCGAGGACCCTTTTCAATGGTCAAGAACATATAAACAAACCACTACTGGTTACTTTGAAGCAACTTCACCAAATCAGGCTTTTCATGCCTTTTAGGGCTCAAATTAGCCCTCTTTTAGAAAGAGACTTATCTCTACACTTTAGCAAACTCTCTGAAACCTTAGGGAAGCTATTCTCACATGTCAAAACCCAAGAATCCATAATTAGTTCTCATAATTTCACTCAACCAAGTGCCAAACTCATAAACCCTCACTTATAGCCACAAAACTAGAGTTTTATTGAAAATCCCTTTACCAGACTTCACACAACCTTGCTAATACCATAAACAAGTTTAAACAGCTCTGCACAAGCTTAAGGAATCAAGAAAACTTTCTGCTCCAACCATATTTGCACTTTGACATATAAAAACCTCACCATTTCCTTTGGAAAACTCACTTTTCCCACTTAGAGCTTCATGCTCAACACACTACAGACCTCCCCTGCACTCAAACCACCACTATCTACCTAAAACCAATGTAAATTCCACCCATTCCATGGAAATACAAAAATTATAGGAGGTTGAATGGGTGTAAACTTATTTTAGAACAACAAAACTTTGTAATTTCAAATACATACCCGCCTACTGTACTTTTAACAATTAAATCCCTTCAATTTGATGTTGAACTTTGAAAATTGCTTCAAAACAAAGCTAACACCATCCTTCCATTGAATTCAATTCAACTAGGATCTATGTGATGTTGTACGGGCCGTACAATTCCAATACAATATGAAAAGTCAGGAAATCACTAAAAATAGGGGTATTCTTTATTTATTTTGCTTTTAATCTTCAAGATCAACCTTCAATTGAGCTTTTACATCATATTTATAATTTTTCCATTCTAAACTAATTGTCTCCATCGAACAAAACTGACTTTTGAAGTACATGACCATTTGCCTTCCTCAAATCCACTTTTTACAACTTTACAATTTTGCATTTTTGCATAATTAGAAACTTTTCAACATTTTTGCACTATTTGGAACCTACACCCCCTAGACACCTAATATTCATCAAATATGTCTAATTTAACAACAAAAATGTTCATAGTGACCTTATTATACAAAAGACACACCAAATCTAAAACCTAGACCTAATAAACCTTGATTGACAATTTTGGTTCTAAGGTGCTCCTACACCATACACCCCAAATTTTAACTTTTCCAAGTCCCTTGGAAAGATTAATATGAATTGTCCTCCTTTGTAATCTTCTTTCCTCTGTCCTTGCATTCTTCCATAAGGCTCACTTTGTTTTTTATTCTCACTATCCTCAACATGCTTGTCCTTGTCTTCACTTGTTTCTTGCTCCACTCTGTCATACTATTTTGTGGGGTGTCCTTTACCTTCTCCATCTTCAATTACTAGTCACTGTCAGCTGCATCTGCTCTTTTCACTATCCTACCATCATTACAATTCATTGTACTCTTATCTATTGTCCTATCAACTTTGCAAACCCTTGTACTAGCATCATTTGACCGCCCCTTTAATATATTCACACCTACAAGACACTTGACTATCCCAACAAGTATTCCACCACCTACTTCTTGCCTTTCCATAGTCTTATCACCTTTAATTTGTTCCATACCAGACTGAGGAACTTTCTCACTCACTTTCTTCCACACAAAGGCATTCTTTATGCCATATGAATACCCTTTGTTTTCACTCTTCCTCTCAACTATGTCTTGCCTTGCATTGGTTACTAATCCCTTATTCTTACTTTCATCAACACTCACATATTCCCTTTTCCCAATCATAATTATCTCACAATGCTCTTTTTCCTCCTCATCCAATGGAGTTAAGATGAATGTCCAACCATCCTTCTCAGTTGTATATGTGTTTTTCCTCCCATTATACATGACTGACCTATTAAACTACTAGACCCTTCCTAGCAACATATGACAACAATTCATGGGTAATATGTCACACAAAACTCTATCCTTGTATTGACCAATCTAAGAATCAACTATTGCTTGTTCACACACCACCATAGATTGATTATCACTAACGCAAGAGAGTTTATATGGGATTTCTTTAGGAAGTCTTTCCAAATGCAATTTATCCACCATTTCACTTGATACAATGTGATCAGTACACCCTAAATCAACTATTACTTTGCATACCTTATTTTTGCATCTGTAGGTTGTCCTGAACAAGACTCTTCTTTGGATTAACTCTTTCTCCTTGAAGGTATGGGCATGTGCAGGATCATGATATGCCAAATAGGCCCTTAAGTGGCAAAAAATTCAGAAAAATCAGTGTTAGGCAACTTGACGTAAATATTTGAATAAGTTATCTATATTATTTCAAAAATATGTAAGAATAGAATTTGTAGAAAATTGAATGTAGTTTCTAAAATACTAGGTTTATTTAAAATAAATAAAATCTATTTGGTGAAAATTTGAAATTTCAATGCAGTAGTACTTAAATTTCAGGAAAAATAAGAAGTAGGTGTCTCTGCGACCACCTAACCATAATAAAATGATAATATTTTTTGTAATATTTTATATATAAGTAGAGGACTCATGTCCGATGTGATGCATATTTTTTGTAATTTTTTTCAAAGTAAATAATTAATTATGAATTTTTTATTACAACTTTTAGAAAATATAAAAACTCGTCTGTCAATTCACCTTAACTTGTTCAAAATTCATGAAATTTAATTTTCTTTTTAATCCTATAGTATGTAAAGCATATAATGTGACGCATGTTCTGGATTCAAAAATATGATACCGTTTGAAAGTTATAGATGTTTTTCAATCAGCCTATCGATCGGACTTTAGTCGTAATTCTAATAGAAAATGAATATAATTATTTATTAAATTCAAATTAAATCATAATTTATATTTTTGGAAAGCTGAGAATCTCCTCTAAAAACCCTTTTCGTTTCATTAATTTTGGGTGAAAAAAAAGTCATCAGCCACATACCCTACAAATATTGCCACTTTTTGGCATACCATGATCCTGCACATACCCGTATTCAACATTTATCTTTTCATCATCAACATCTCACCTACTTTAGGAGCAACATGAAGACTATTGGAGTTTGAACTTTGAACTTCTTCTTCATGAACAATTTGGGCTCTCCTATTAGGTTTCGTTTCTCCTCCACTTGAAGTTGAACCAATCTTCTCAGGGCACTTCCAAGTAGGCTGACCATATTCTTGGAAATGATAACATCTACCAACAAAATTATTAGAATTCCTTCCACCTCCAAATTTTCCCCTTGTACCTCTATATCCTCCTCTTGATTTAGGTGCTTGTTCTCTACTCTTATCAACATCTTCATGATCTTATTTGGACTTCCTTGTGCCTCTTCCTCTATTCATGTTACCTCTGCCCCTTGTCTTTCTTGTCTTCTCTTGATTCTATCTTCTACCCTTACTACCATTTGGAAACATTCCTCTACTATCTTAGGAGGGTTCAAACTGATTTCATCTCTTACGTTCAATCTTAAACCACTGAAATACCTGGCCACTCTTTCAACCTCATTTTCATTATGGCCTGCCCTAATGCATAACCTATGATATTCCTCAGTATATGACATTACATCCAACTCCCTTTGCTTCAAATCTTGCAATTTCATAAGAGTTTGTATGGCATAATCTGTTGGTAAATACTGAGCCTTTACTTTTGCTACCATTCTATCCCAAGAGCTTATTTTAGACTTACTTTTCTTGATCGTATCTTCTTGAACAAAATTTCACCATGTAAGGGCTGGTCCCTTCAAATTTTTCTTTGCATATTTTACCTTCTTATTGTCCTCTATGTCTTCAAACTCAAAAAAGTTATCTAAGGCATCAATCCAAGCCAAAACCTCTTCACTATCCATCTTACCTTCGTACATTGGCACTTCAACCTTCACTTTTGGAGTGTTGTCACCTCTTACTGCCTTTAGCATCTTGACCATCCTCTTTTCATCAATGTCTAAGTCATCTTCATCATTCCAGACTCCAACTAGAGGGTTTCCTTCTTCCCCTTCATCTTCTTTATCACTCAGGTTTTCATTCACCATTCCTCTTCTTTGGGTCTTCTCCAAAGCTGCTATCCTTGCTAATGTAGCTTCTTGAGATTCTTTGTAGAGCCTTTCCTTTTGAAACAACTGCTCTTTCAATTCCTTTATCTCCTTTTCCATTGCATTGGCCTTTGGAGGCATCTTCACAATCTTGCCTCTTCACTTCCAATCACAAACTGTAACTTTCTCCTTCAAGGAACTAATTCCTTACTATGATACCACTTTTATGTAAGTAGGGGAGGTCCTGCAATAACAATCAACAAAAAAAAACAATCTTCAAGTTACAAATCTCAAAACTCTTCACTTTTCACCAAATCAACCTATATCTTTGTAGCATTAGGAACCCACTCAATTGGGTGTAACTACACAATAACCTTTCAGACCAATACCCAAACCTTTTTAAGGACCCTTTTCAGTGGTCAAGAACATATCAACAAACCACTACTGGTTACTTTGAAGCAACTTCACTAAATCAGGCTTTTCACGCCTTTCAGGGTCAAATTAGCCCTCTTTTAACAAGAGACTTATCTCTACACTTTAGAAAACTATTTGAAACCTTGGGGTAGAAATTCCCACATGTCAAAACCCAACAATCCATAATTAGTTCTCATAATTTCACTCAACCAAGTGCCAAACTCATAAACCCTCACTTATAGCCACAAAACTAGGGTTTTATTGAAAATCCCTATACCAAACTTCACTCAACCTTGCCAATACCATAAACAAGTCTAAAAAGCTCTGCACAAGCTTAAGGAATTAAGAAAACTTGCTGCTCCAACCATATTTTCACTTTGACATATAAAAACCTCACCATTTCCTTTGGAAAAATCACTTTTCCCACTTATAGCTTCATGCTCAACACACTACAGACCTCCCCTGCACTCAAACCACCACCATCTACCTAAAACCAGCTTAAATTCCACCCATTCCACTAAAATACATAAATCATAGGAGGTGGAATGGGTGTAAACTCATTTTAGAACAACAAAATTTTGTAATTTCAAATACAAACCTACCTACTGTACTTTTAACAATTAAATCCCTTCAATTTGATGTTGAACTCTAAAAATGGCTTAAAAAAAAAGCTAACACCATCGTTCCATGAAATCCAATTCAACTAGGATCTATGTGATGTTGTACAGGCCGTACAATTGCAATACAATATGAAAAACTTAGAAAATCACCATAAATAGGGGTATTCTTTATTTATTTTGCTTTCAAGCTTCAAGATCAAACTTCAATCAAGCTTTTACATCATATTGATAATTTTTCCATTCTAAACTAACTATCTCCATTGAGTAAAACTGAATTTTGAAGTACATGACCGTTTGCCTTCCTCAAATCTGCTTTTTACAACTTTACAATTTTGCATTTTTGCATAATTAGCAACTTTTCAACATATTTGCACTATTTGAAACCTACACCCCCTAGACACCTAATATTCATCAGATATGCCTAATTTAACAACAAAAATGGTCATAGTGACCTTATTTAGACAAAATACACACCAAATCTAAAGCCTAGACCTAATTAGTTGAGCCTGATTGACAATTTTGGTTTCAAGGTGCTGCTGCACTAGAATGTCATGAACATCTAGTTTGTTGCTCTTCTAAAAACTCTCCTACTAGGGATGATATCATGGTGAAAGAAAATGACAACATTTTGGCTTCCATAGATGATGTTGAAAATATGACACTGGATTCCCCTTTATTAGAAAATCATCAAACTGAAACCACTGAGGTGTTGAATTCACAAGTGTCCGTTAGAACCCCCTTGACTATTGGACCTCCTAAATACCCTGTGGGACATCCTAAGAATCCTCTAATTATTTACCCACCCTCACAATAACTACAAACTCAAAACAAACTCAAACTTATCCCTTACCCACCTAAGTGTGAGCACAAAACCTACACAAACTAACAAGAGATCAACAAAACAATGTCAAACATGTTAGAATAACAAATCTAATGCTCCCTATGAGATTCTTTAACAAATTTAAGAGAAAACGTAAAATAAACAATAAATTGACATAATGAATAATGCAATATACATTAAACTAGCAAAACCTTCATCCCATAGGGGGAGTGGTTCTCCTTTGATGTGGAAAGAAGCCCTTTCCCAATCCCTTTGATAACCTTGATGATTTGTTGATGATTCAAAGATGAAATTGACTGTAGTCTAGCTATGATGCTTGAAAATGATTGGAAACTATGAACTCAAATGGCTATAGTGATAATGCATGAAGTTGTGGATCCATATTATGAAAATGATGCCTCTATTTATAGAATTCAGGGATTGAAGAATGAGAGTATTTGATGAATGTGGGATAAATTAAGAACCAATGAGAATGTGCCAAGTGTCACAATTGTATTGGATGAAGGTGGAACACATTTTGGGAAATATGTGAGTGGAGGGGGATGGAAGAGAAGTAAATGTTGTTGGTTGAGAATTTGAAATTGTTGTAAGAGGAATTGAATGAGATTTGAGAGGATGTAAGAGGATTTGAAAGGTTGTAAGAGAATTTATTGCAAATGTAAGAGGATGTGATAGGTTTTTGAAAACCTTTGGAGAGAAATTGAATGAGGCTGTTGAGAGGAATATTCCTTGGAATATGCCTTGGTGAGGGAAAATAGATGAATTAAATAATTAAATGAAATTATTTTCATATGCAACCTGGTTAGTTGACCATGAATTGATTTAACTCTTTAGGAGTTAAAAGCTGGAGGATTTGATAATGATGATTAAAAAGATGATTTAGGATTAATTAATTTAGAATTAATTAATTGGCGTGAATTAGATGTGACATTTGATTTGATTTATTTAATCAAATGAGAAGATTCAGGGGGATTTAATTAAATGATTTGATTTAATTAAATATGATGAAAATTAGTTAGAAGAAGGGTGAATTAATCAATAAATTTAATTATTTGATTAATAGCTGAATTTACTGAATTTAATTAAATAATGCTAATTATTCAATTACTTGATCAATTTGAAGTGATTTTAGAAGAAAAAGTGTTAGTTGATCATAATCAGATGCATAGTATCAATCATGACATTTTTGGTGTCTAGATTTTGCCCCTCTTTGAAGTGAAGTACTTGCTACATCAGTTCAAAAAATAACACTGCCATGATCAAAATTAAAAAAAAATTGATTTTTTTGGATGCCCCACCATTTCCCCAATGAAAGAATTACACTAGTACACTGCCCCCTCGAGAGACCATGGAAAAATTGTAAAATTTTGCTGAGCTCACAAAAAAGGTTCAACGATAATTCAGGAGCAAAAAATAGCCCACATGATGCAAAATTAGGTTTACGATGATGAAAACATACCAAAATAGGCTTTGTTTGGGAAAAAAAAGATTAAATGGGTTCAAAAACCCTAGAAAATACCAAAAAAAAATTGCATATAAGGGGTTAAGAGGGTTACTTTCAAATCATTTGCTCACTTGCCCTCTAGAGATTTTGCCAATTTTGCTCTGAGGTGCTGACGGAATGGTTTCTCGCATGTTTCCTAGGCATCAGATGGATCAAGTTCACGAGTTCCAGAGGTCTGAGGACGCAGGATCCATGGTACGCCTTTCAAAAAATTTCTTGATTTTTGCATTTTTGTGAATTTATTAGGGTTCATTTAGGTCAGCCAAAAGTGGCTCTCTTGGGCATCATAATTGTTGTATGGGCAGCGTCACTTTTGTAGATGCTGACCCATGTTTGCAGTGGAGTGTCGCACGATGCTCTAGGGTTTCAGAGTTACGCCAAAATGTCGATTCACCTTTGTGGGATAGCGTCGCGTGACCTTAAGAGGTTTTGGCATTGTGTAGGAATGCCAACTCGCCTTTGCAATATGATACAACATTTGATTTCAGCGTTGCATTTGAAAAATGCAGAGCGTTGCTTTCAAAAATGTCGCACCACTTTTGAATACAGGTTCACTTTTAGAGTTCATTGTCATTCTACTAATGAATGTAATGCTTTAAGTGATCAAATTCAACATCTTAAGGAGCGTGGTGCTCTTACTTATGTTCGGGCACCTATTTCCTCTAATCAATACTAATTTTCAATCTAGCATGCTTCTCATCAATCATCTCAACTCATCCTTGTCCTGCACTAAGTGGGGGCAAGGGGTCAAGTTTCCTTGTCCTTGTATGTCACTTGTCATTGTCTCTTTTGGCTAGTTGAATGTATTTCATGTACATATAAGAACAAGCTTGGGATGTGGACGACATGAATTAAGTTGGCTTGCATGTGACATATTGAGTTATACATTTTGGGGGCAACCCCTCCCCTTTTCATGACGTAGCTTATTGGAAACATATGACTTGACATAGGGCTTTCTGAATAAGCTCTCGTGTCTTCTTCTAGTAATGAGCAATTGCTCACAATAATGGTGTTAGCAATTGCTTTAAATTGGGGGTATACATCAATACTCATATTCACTGTGAGGTTTTCTTTATTCTTGTGATGCATCCTTTTCTTGTTGGTATCATTGGGTTTTATTTTATCTGAGAGAATGATATTTATTTGACTTGTCCTCCCTTGGAGACATTAGGTACAATGTTCCCTAAGAAGAGACCTTACATGAACTAAGAAAAACTCCTTTGAATGTACCTTATAGTCTTTTTACATTTTCAATTATATGGCCACCTTGCATAATACTCTTTGCTTTCCTATGGTGCCATATTGTTTGTGCATGAGTTACAAGCATATGAAGCTTTGGTTGCCTCATGGAGCTAGAAGTTCATTTTTGTGTGGCACCTTATCAAAGTTATTAGGAGACATAGCTTTGGTATGGTTGTATGTATGGGAGTCAAACTGAGCCTTGACTTTCCCATAGTCACTTGCTTGTGGGTGTGAGTGCATACCGACCAGGTGTGTATGTGTCTCATCTCTTTGGGAGCTCACCTAGTGGATGGAATGAGGTTCCACTAGCCCTTGTGAGCGTGCATTTGGTTTGCATAATGGAAATTGTGTTCCACTTGTAAGCCACCCTTTGGATACTCACCCAATGGACAACCTAAAGTTTGGTTGCCTTAGAGTGAGTGTGCATTTTTGTACAAAATACTTAGATCTGATCCACATTGTGTTGGAAAAACGATTGAGGATTGATCCACCTCTTTTTATTTTTTCTTGTTTTTATTTTTCTTTCTTTTAGTTATTGACATTGCATGCTTGCATATCTTGATGATGCATATCATACACCTTGTGTATGTGTCCCTTTGTGCTTATGTAGGTTTGACCTAGGATCTTGGATCCCGAGGGTTTGACCACCCCCTTGATATTTGTCATCCTAGACCATCCACATTAGTACACGGGGACCCCTCTTAAATGCTTACTTTAGAATGAGTTTGAAGCAAGTTCTTCCTCTAACTAAAGTGGGGGCTAAATGTAGTGTAGAAAAATGTATCCCTCTACATTTTGACACTTAATTTGGGAATGATTTGTTGGAAAGAGACACTGCACATGTCATCTGGTGTTGTCATTGAAGGCAACCCTAGTAAGTGATTCGATCCACACATCATCATTTGATCATACTAGAAGTTAGATCGAAGTTTTGTGATTAACTATCAAGCAAGGAAAGGGCATCTGACAAAATTGTGTTCATCGATTCACATGCAATTTTATATTATCATTTTGTGTTGTGGATCTTAGGGAAGGTTGTTTGGTATATTATCTCTGTTATTCTTGAATCTTAGAGTCTCGTATCAATCCGTGTGCAAGTTAGGAGATCTGGATATTTGAGGAGTAATTGTTCAAGTGTTTTTGTGTTTGAGCATGTTGATTTAGGTCCTCACTATGTTGTGGCCGATTTTGGTTAGTGCACGTTGAAAATTAATTATGGATTGAGCTGAAAGTTTGTAAATATTTCATATTTTGTTGGAGTCGACATGTAGCAATTAAATCTTTAGTTGTAGATATATATAAGTGATTGATTATATCATTTTGATATATGTACGAAGTGTGTCGATGTGATGGAAAAATCAGAAGGATTGTCGAGTGATTATGCATAGTTTCACTTATGCATAAAAGGTTTTTGTGATGCGAGTTGAAGCAAACATAGCAAAATAGCAGAATTACACAAAAGGTCAAAGAATTCGATTGATGAGCTTAATCAGAACTATTCTCAAGCATTTGTAGATGCTATTTCATAGTTCACCACTCTAGTTATCTTTTGAAATTGATTGTAAGGAAGTAAGCCTTTCTATTTTTGAGCAATGAGCTCTAGGTAGTGTGCCTGAATGCAAGTGCATTCCCATTTTTGTAAACATCTTTTTGAGTATACTCACATCATATTATGGATTGACTTCCACTGTGGTTTTTCCCCTAACAGGGTTTCCATGTAAAAATCCTTGTGTTATGGTGTTGTGGTTGTTTTCTTTATGTTCATGCATATTTCTTTTAGTTGAATGTTATAAGTACTTTAAAGATCGGGTTAATAAAGCTAAAAAATGTAGAACACTAATTCACACCCCCTCTCAGTGTTCCTTGATTCCAAAAATTGGTATCAGAGCCTAGGTCCTCAGAAGAAGTTTAAAAGCTTGGGGAAGATCTGGGTAAGTAATTCAATGGATTCAAGCAGTCTTCAACAACAACTTTTGGTGGCCCTAGATGATCTTGATCAGTCTGAATCTGAAGTCCAGGATTTATAGGAAAGTCTCAAGAATGCTAAGAAGTTCATTCAATCATTGAAAGATAAAATCAATGATTCAAGGGAGAAGAGAAGGGGACTTTGTGATTAGATCCTAATCTTCTACATTTCTTGCTATTATAAGTAGATCCTAATCTGTGGACCGAGATAATAACTTTAGTTTCCATCAATAACAACCCTAGAAGCAATAAAAAATCTTCCCAAGCCATATGCCAACAATCTCCCCCTTTGGCATTGATGGCAACACTTAGTGAAAAATGACTGTGTCAGAACCAAAACTAAGAATTTCAAAACACAACAAAACACTGCTCCCCTTTAGAATGATAAAGCATTTTTCACTTCTCTCCTCCCCCTTTGACATCAATGAAAAATATATTCTTCACTAAGCTCTCACTCCCCTTTCAAAATTTCAAAATTTGAAGTGCAACTGTTGCACAAATCAGAAAATTATTTTATACTTATCTTTTACTTCTGCAAGAAATTTCTTCCAAGCATCTACAACAATCCCAATAATGATTAAAAAACTATTATTTTCTGATGTTCGGTTCATGATCTGAATAAGGGATTCTAGAATTGTAATTGCTTCTTCCAACTTCTCTCCTTTCTTTAGAATCTCAATTTCCTACTCCAATCTGCATTTAGATAGATCCTTTACTTTCCAAAAAGTGTCCATAAGAGTGTTTCTGGAAAAGTGAACCTTTGCATGCTCAACCTACAACTTATGAATTATGTTCTTTACTACTCCATCCTAGTCTTGAAAGATATTGTAATCCTGACCAATTTTGATCAACTCACTCTAAATTTTCTCTAGCTTGTCCTTATATTTACCAACCACATGAGGCCACCGAAGACAATAATTGTAGACCTTATTTGCTGAGTCAATACATTTCCTTAACACATTCATTTTCTTTTTCAGTTAGGCAAGAGACATCCTAAACTGCTCCTTCAGATGTAAAATTAATTCTTCCTCTTTCCTTTCTAGAGGCATAGAGGCCATAGCCTCCTTGATGCATGCAATCAATTCTTCTGGAAGTACATTCTGCAAGGCTTCCAATTCAATTTTTTGTGCACAAAGTAACTTCCTAGAGTATCCTCAATAACATCCTGTTCATATGATGGTCCGTTTAACCATATGTCAACAATCTTTTGCATTCCATCTTCCTCTTGAGCAATCTGCAGTATTTTTGTCTTGAATAGAGCAACTTCTTCATCGATTTCTTCTGCTATTATCACATCTAGTTCCACTGATTCTGGTTCATCTCTAGGAGTGTAATCACCAGAATCTTCATCTGGTATATCCACAATTACCTGCTCTTTGCCTTTATCTTCAAATTTTGGACATTTGAGTGTTAGGGAAATGTTATCTGCAAACTCTCGATCCCTTTTCTGCTTCTCCTCCTTACTAGAAGAGGACCCAACTTCAACTACTCTTACCGAAAGGTAGATTCCAGCTACTCCAAACTTTCCCAACAATTCTCTAAAGAAACTTGCACTAACTTGCTCACAATTTTTTAGAGTATTGAAATATTTATAAATTTTCTTACAAACAGGTTCATTTTCCTTCCCCACCACATTATCATTCTGAGGCAAGCAATTCATAAAATACATCATAATGCATATAACTAGGGTACCAAACCTGAAGGCATAGTCTACATCTTTCATCAATTGCACATTTTCCATCATCTGATCCTTCAACAATCCACATAGATCAAAGTCTTCATCTTCCATTATCATTTTTTGAGAGATATATACTGCGCCTGCTGAGGTTGCGCCTTCCCTTTTTTTGAAGAAATTTTTATATGAAATTCCATGTGCAATGTACCTCATTATTGGATCTTTGATTATTGAAATTACTAGAGCCCTTTGATCTCCTATTACTTCGGTTAGGGTTTCGACTTCAATGTTTTGAATCGACTTCTTTTTTGGAACAACACCAATATTGCATAATCCTGTTAGATTTTTGATCACTTCTTTTGAAATTTGATAAGGTTTATCTAGAGTAAGGATATCATCATCCAATCTATCCAAGATAAACCAAACCACTTTCACATTGATGAAATAAGGAAACTCATTCCAAATGTCCAAATTCTTATGTTTTGCACCTTCAAGCCACTTCAATTCACCGGCTGGCAACAAATTTCTTACATCTCTGATCTTCCTACTACTATATTCATCCAAAGTTACTATTCCTTTGATTTGCTTCATTTTACTTTCTGTACCAAACAATTTTTTATTTCGAGCACAAAATTAGGAATTCAACAAGTGATCATAAATACCTGGTGAATTCCAAATTTGCTTGACTTCTTCAAAATTTTGCTGTAGAGGCTCTCCTTCTCTTCTTCTTTGATGCAAGGTGACAAATGAGTGTTCCAAACACCCATTTTATAACTTTGCACACCTAACTTTTAGCCACATTAAATACTTTTCCCTAGGAGTTTTAGAAACTCTTTTTTCTCAGACAACAAGAGAAAAATTCATTTGCAGACCCTCTACTTTTCATATTTCTGCAAAAGCGATCATTGATGCATTTGCAAACTTCTATCACAGCTACTGACAATTTCCTACATTCTGATGCTGACTACCAACAAGGGATTAAATAATTTTTCTTGAGAACTCCCCCTATGCCAAAGGCCTGAGATCAATTTCCGGAGGGATTACCGAAGGCTGCTTCTGGTACGGGCGTGTTTCCTTCATCAAATTCACTCTTCTTTACCCACATTTTCTTCATCTGATATGTTATCTCTTCCACAGACACTTTTCTTTTTCCTTTTTCATCTTTCTATGAAATTATTCCTCTGTATACCGAACCTCTTCTATCCATGTTTCTGTTCCTGCAGAATCTTGCAATGTGACCTGTTTGTTGCAATTATAGCATACCAGATTTCTCTGTCTAGACCACTCATTCCAATAATTTCCTCCTGATCTGCATTGATTAGCAACATGCCCAAATTTTCCATAAGTGTAGAATTTAACATTCCTTACACTGACATACATACTTTTGCATTCAATTGACTTGTAACCAAACTTATTACAACTAAAACACTGACCGAGAAATGATGGAATGCCTAAATTTATTTTACTTCTACACTGAGAAGCCATATGACCAAATTTATTGTAAGAAAATTAGTAACCGTTAAACTTCTGAGCATTGGTTTGTCTTACCGGATATCTTCTTCCTTTGTTCATCTGATTTCCTTGTCTGAAATTCTTGTGTTCAGATCTAGATCTTTCTCCTTTCTCATAGCCAAGACCTCTCTTGTCATTTGCATTCTTTTGTCCTTTAATCAGCTCATCAAGCTTAGCAGAAGTGATCCTGAACTTCTCCTTGTACTCATTTGCAATAGTGAGTTCATCTCTAAGAATAAATATTTGTCTTTCAAGCTCTTCATTATTTTTACATTGTTGCAGTTTGATTTCCATTTGAATCAATCTAGTGTTAACTCGACTACATTCCTCAGTTTTTTCTTTTAAGGACTAGGCCAGATTCTCCTCATTCTTTTTTCTTTCTTCAATTTCCTTATTTATCTTCATCGCCATAGATTCCATTTCAAGCTTCAGAGTAGCATTGTCTCTAGCAAGTTTTTCACATTCTTCAATTATCTCTTTTAGGGTTTGATATAGGTGAACATCTTCCAAACTTTTATTCTCTTTCTACTTCAGCTGATCACAAAGTTCCTTCCTCTTTAATCTTGACCCATTTATTTTGTCCTTCAATGATTGAATGAATTTCTCAGCATCCACAAGATTTGCTTTTAATTCCATGACTTTTGCTTTAGATTGATCAAGATCATCAAGTGCCACCATAAGCTGCTGTTGAATACCACTAGAGTCCATTTTAATTCAAGATCCACCTCAAGCTGTTAAACTGCTACAAATAAACCTTGCTTTGATACCAATTGTTGGACTTAGGGAACACTGAGAGTGGGGGGTGAATTAGTGTTCAACAATTAATTCTGATCATAAACTATTTGTAGCACATAAACAAAAATAAAGATGCAAGCACATGAACAAGATAATAAAAGCACCATAACAACAATATTTTTACATGGAAACCCTATTAGGGGAAAAGCCACGGTGGAGATTAATCCACAATTTATACCATGTTAAAAGTATGAACAAAAGGGAATGCACTTGCATTTAGGAATATTTCCTAGAGCTCACTGCTCAAAATAAAGAAGGCTCATTTCCTTACAAGAAGTTTTTGATTACAACAAAAATTGAACTAAGAAGATAGAATCTACAAATGCCTGGGTTCAGTTCTAATGAAGCACATAAAACAAATTTTGAACCTTCTATCCAATTTGCACTTTTTCTTTGCTTTGCTCTGCTCTGCTTACACAAAACCCCTTCTACTGCACAAGCAAAAATTCACTCAACAGATCTTCTAATGTATGCTCATACAACTGCTCTACCCTTTTTCACTCACACACACCTTCTCACAACACCATTCACACACCAAAATGAATTACCAATCTCATATATATATATCCGCTAACAAAGATTTCATCGCTTCAAGTCGACTTCTACAAAACATGAAATATTCTCCAATAGTCAACTCAAATCATGAGAAATCTTTAATGCACACCCACACAAGTTGGCGAAGATATAGTTGGGCCCAAAAAAATATTCACAAACTTAGAAATAATTAAACAACTACTCCTTATACATCTACGACACGCTACACTCATTGAGTCAGCCACAATGAACAAATAAACAAAAAATCCTTCTATCGAATCTCTTAACTCATACACTGACTGTTGTGACACCATAAAACTTACCAATAAGGTAACATACATACTCAAAAAAACTTCTTGGGGATCGACAACACAAAATGATGATTCGGTGAAGCATACAAATCAACTATCTGACCGGATACCCCGTTCTTCATGTTTTCTACCAGTAACACACTATCTTCTACATTTCCTACTGGTATAAGTAGATCCTAATCTATAGACTGAGATAATGAATTCAGTTACCATCAATGACAACACTAGAATCCATAAAAAATATTCCCAAGCCATATGCCAATAGTTTGGAAAGCCATGAAGAAAACTTTGGTGAAGGTTGGCAAAGATTCAAGTGTGAAGGCGATTCAATGATCAAACCCCAATCTAGCGCTTATGTATTTATTGGAAAAATTGTGAACTTGCAAATTTGTGAAAATTTTTGCTCTGTTGGTAGTTGATATCAAGGATAGACCCCATTCGAAATTCAAGAGGCATCCTTTCAAATCTATTGAGACAGAGCCCTTAGGTGCATTTTCATTTGTTTCGTACGATGTATTGCATATTGAAGACATTAGGGCATACATTCTTGTAAATATTGAGGATTTAGGGAGCTCGTAGTTGTTGAATTTGTACTCTAATCATATAGTTGTAGAAGATTTCAAGGTAAAGTCTGAATTCAAAACCCTAGAGGAGAAGAAATTCACACAGATTGTAAAATTTCCCATGTTTGAAGAAAATGAGTGGGTTTGGGATATTTTGAGCCAAGTTCATGCTGAATTTATGTGGTTGAGTCAACCTTTTAAGATTACAAAAGAAGCCATAAGTGCTGTTATAGGTTAAATTTCTCCGGTGGGTTTCCGATCTCGAAGTTTGTGAAGAATCAGACAGTTACCGATGTAAACGGTTCGGTGTTTGATAAAAGAGGTATGACAATTGATGATATCTTTGAAGTGGATGTCAAATTTTCATCTATGGTCATTGGTTACAAGATCTATCATTCCAGTCAGGATAATTCTGTATCCGATACAACTATTTATGCAACATATTAGATGGTGAAGGAGAATGCAGAGTATGATCTATGCGAGTTACTACAGAGTTAGCTAATGGAGAATCTTGAAAAAATCAAGAAAGATAAGAAGAATTCGTTCAAATATGGTAAGATCTACTGTTATGTTTATTCTTCTATTTCATGAATGAAGTTCTGGGATTTGAAAAAGTTCAATGACAAGGTAATAAACCTGTAGCTGTTCAAATTAGAGATATCTTGCACAAAGTTGGTGATAGTAAAGCCAAGAAAATTGTAATCTGGGGTTATTTCAAGAGCTTTTAAAATGAAATTCAAGCAAGAGAAATAATTCCTACTTCTATTGTGGAGAAGTATAAGGACACAATTTGCTTCATGGTTTATATTGATCAATGCTTGATGGAAGCTGCAGATCCTAGAATGGTCTAGATTATGCCAATGGGCTATGAAGTTGAGAACATCTTGGAACTATATGCACAAAATTTGTTGAATAAACCTCAGGATCTGATAGAAGAGAGGTTTGGAACCTATGAAGAAAAAGATATGCAAGTACATGAGCAATTGAAAAAGCCAATGATAATACAGAGAGTAAGGAAGGAAGTTGAAGCCTTTGTAGAGAGCATGGGTATATCTACAGAAGCTGTGAGAGAATCTAGAAGAAAGAGAGAAGTTGAAGCAGGAGAGTTAGCCAGAACTGAATCTGCTAGTCCAACAACATCCTCTGCCCAAACTAGAACTACAAGAAGCTCTACTCTCTCATCTGGTCCTGCAAAAAATTCAAGTCCTATTAAACCTTAAGCTAAGTCATCTGGGAGAGAAGGAAAAATGAAGAAGGACAAGAGCACAAGAGTTTATGTTGTCTCTAAAGATGAAGAGACTAAATCTAATGAAGAGATAAGAGAAATCAAGCAAAAGGGCACAAAGGAAACAATAGTCTCTAAGGACAAGTCCTCTGGTGAAGAAAAAGGAATGAAAAATATGAAAACATACAAATCAGGTATGTCTATAGAAGAAGTGGAGAAATAACTGCTTAAGCATGGTAATCCTAGGCCTCTTTGTGAATGGTATGACACCTTTGATAGTGTCAGTCAAAGAGTTCTTGATGAAGCTTCAATAAAATACTTGAATAATTTCAATATGAATCTTATTGAAATAATGTCTGCATTACCCAAAAGTCTATATGAAGCTTTAGAAATGAGAAGAGTGAGTGCAAGGATAGAAGAAGAGAAAATGAGAAAATGGATACTTGTTGATCTGTGTCCAGTGATGTCATTAGAGGAAATGAAGAATATACTAAATTAAGCAAAAATGGATTTCAAGAGAAAAAAAGGGTGAACAAGCTGATGATTGGTCAAATTGAAGAAGTTGCAAAGGATACTGAGAAAATCCTCAAGGCAATTCTGTTAAAGAATAGATAAAATGTTGTTTTTGAAGAAGTGCATGATGAAGATGTCTCATCTGGTCTGGTAGCAGAAGAAGGAAAAGAAGATACATTTGAGGACACTCTAAATTCTCTAGATATACATGATGCTGAAATTCCTATGGAGACTGAAGCTCCTAAAGTTGTGTCGATTGAAGAAAAAGAGATTCCTGAAGCCATGCAAGAATCAATGATTGAAGAGAAGAAGGATGAAGTGAAGGAGATTCCTGTGGAAGCAAGAGACATTGCTAAGGCAGTGAAGGATTTTTTAGAAGAGAAATAGGAAGAGTTTGATCCTGAATTGATTAAAGGTCCTATCAATTTGGCTACCTTTTCCCCCATTGAGAAACTAAAAGTTGCATAGTTTGCAAAGGCCAAGGCAAGGGAAGAAGTTTTGAAATCACATATTGAAGATAGTGAGCTGTTGAATCTTGTATCCGGTATTCTGGAGAAGATCATGCCTTCATATGTCAAGGATTCATTTGATTCTCCATCCGATCAGTTGAAGAAGCTTGTTAATTTTGTAAGTACTAATTTTGAGTCACTTGAGAAATCAGCTATGGATAAGGTTCAGAAAGAGTTTGATGCTAAAAGGTCTAGTAGGTTGAAATGGATGATACCTAATGAAAAATCTCTATTAGCTACTTGTGTAAAGAATATTCAAAGTGCTTTGTCTAAAGGCGGTAACATTTATAATTCATGTCTATCTTTAGCTAAGTTCACTTAGGATAATGAAAAGAAAATGAAAGAATGTGAGAAACAATTAGCAGATATCACTCAAGTATTCGATCCTCTAACCATTTCTGTTGGAAAGAAAGAAGGTTAAGTAATATCCTTGCTTGACAAGATCAAAAGTTTGAAGCATGAAGAAGTTAAAATGGTTGAAAGGGTTTGTGAGCTTAGTAGACTAATTGGTCCTAAGATGTAAACAATGTTGAGTGCATTGAAGGAAGCACAAGATGCTATGGCAGTCAGTGATCCGGTGAACCTTGAATCAATAGAGATGCAATATTACTTATTCGGTTGTCACATGACTATCTTGTAGAGTCTCAAGAGTTGGGACATGAGTTTGAACCTGTTGAAGATTTTTTTTTCAAATCTATTCAAGTTTATGTAAGTTGTAGAAGCTTGTTTGTCCATATGTAGTTTGTTCATAGCAATTTTGTTTGATTTTTGGTATGCAAATTCCTGCCTTTTCCATTGATGTCAAAGGGGGAGAATGGGATAGTGAAAAATGCTTTAATCATCTAAGGGGGAGTTGTTTTTTTGGAGTTTTGAAGGTTGGTAGTCTATTCATGTTGGTACTAATCCGACACTTAGTCATTTTTCACTAAGTGTTGCCATCAATGCCAAAGGGGGAGATTGTTGGAAAGAGACATTGCACATGTCATTTGGTGTTGTCATTGATGGAAACCCTAGTCAGTGATTCGATCCACACATCATCATTTGATCATACAGGAAGTTAGATCAAAGTTTTTTATTAACTGTTAAGCAAGGACAAAGTATCCGACAAAATTGTGTTCATCGATTCACATACAATTTTATATTATCATTTTGAGTTGTGGATCTCAAGGAAGGTTGTTTGGTATATTTTGTCTATTATTCTTGAATGTTAGAGCCTCATAATGATTCGTGTGCAAGTTAGGAGATCAAGTTGATTAATTTTTTGTTTAGCAGTGCCTGAAGGCTGACTAAGTGAATATAATCGTTGTGGATATTCGAGGAGTAATTGTTCAAGTTTTTTTGTGTTTGAGCATGTTTATTTAGGTCAACACTATGTTGTGGCTGACTTTGGTTGGTGCAAATTGAAAATTAATTATGGATTGAGCTGATAGTTTGTAAATATTTGATATTTTCTTGGAGCCGACATTAGTGATTAAATCTTTAGTTGCAGATATATATAAGTGATTGATTATATCATTTTTATATATGTACAAAGTGTTTCGATGTGTGATGAGAAAATTAGAAAGATTTTAAAGCGATTATGCACAGTTTCATTTGTGCATAAAAGGGTTTTGTGATGCAAGTTGAAGCAGACAGAGCATAAGAGCAGAATCAGACAAAAGGTCAAAGAATTTGATTGATGACCTTAACCAGAACTATTCTTAGGCATTGTAGATTCTATTTCATAGTTCACCATTCCAGTTTTCTTTTAACATTGATTGTAAGGCAGCAAGCCTTTCTATTATTTAGCAGTGAGCTCTAGGCAGTGTGCCTGAATGCAAGTGCATTCCCATTTTTGTAAACATATTTTTTAGTATACTCAGATCATATTGTGGATTGAACTCCACCATGGTTTTTCCCCTAATAGGTTTTCCATGTAAAAATCCTTGTGTTATGTTGTTGTGGTTGTTTTCTTATGTTCATGCATATTTCTTTTGGTTAAATGTTATCAATACTTTAAAGATCAGATTAATAAAGCTAAAAGTTGCATAATATTGATTCACTCCCCCTCTATGTGTTCCTTGATTCCAACATGATTAACATTAAAATAGACCCAATGTCACCTTGATTTAGTGTTGTGATGTGTTTTACACATTGACATTAGGTTTTGGGCCCTTTTAAGCTTAATAGACCTATTTTTGCCTTAATTTAATTATGTAAACTATATTTATTTACACCTTCACATTAATTTTTGGGACCTCTTACATTTATGACCTTCATATCATAATTAATAGGCCCCTAAGACAATTTATTATGCACATTGAGGCTTATTTCAATTGAGATCCCGACATAATCAACAAATATATACTAAATATCTCAACTCCCTAACATTTACTCTATCCAAAAAGGCCTGGTGGGACCCATACACCACCTTGGGTGTATGAGTCCCACCCAGATGGGAACTATATGCCACAAGTGGCGTATGAGTCCCATTTGGCCCCCTTTTAGGGTTTTGAGCGAGAAATCAAGGTTTTGAATTCAAATTTCATGAATTTCAACATCTAGGATCTGATAAACGGTAAATTAGATAGAATGCCTATATAAACAATGTTTCAAATGATTATTTCACCTAAGAATTCATGATATCATCCTAAGCAATCAAGAGTCAAACATCCTAAGACTTCACAAGGACATCATAGGGTTTTCAAGTGCATTTATTAGGCATTCAAGAGCATATTTCTTCATTATTTTTTGCAACAATTCAAGATCCATTATCATATCAAATTCATTAGGCATCAAGCATGTTGAGCTAGTGTTGTGATGTAGCATTCAAGATCCACGATTAAGCATTTTTCTACCTCTATTCAAGATCGAGATATACATTACATGGCCACTTCATGTTAGATTGTTTATTTATATCTCAAGAAATCATCAAGGTATCATTGTTCATGTTTCATGGTCATGTTTCATTGTTTCATCATAAGGTTTAATTACCTAAATGGGGTTTGACCTAGGCAAAACCCTATTCTCTGACAATCAACAATTTTTTCTCTCTCCATGTGTGATTCTAGATCTAGGCGTCTTGGAGGTTGAAAATCCTTTGAAGACTAAGTTACAAGATTGAAGGAAGTTGCAAAAATTGTCAGCTACATTGGAATATCACAAAAAGTCACCTACAGGTTGCAAATCAAGGTTTTTGACTCAAAGATTTGGTAGGAAGCTACATGAGATTACTAGAGAATATCATAATTATAGCCAAACCCTAATACTGGGAATAAATCACCACTTGTTGCATATGAGTCCCAATACTTCTTTTTTCTAGGTTTTTAGGAGACTTAGAGCAGTTATTAACAGATTCCATCTTTGGCACAAAAACTCTAATCTGGGACTAAATCACCTAGACTGGTGTATGAGTCCAAGTGGGCATCGAACAATAAGATTTCAAGGTTTTGGAGCTTTTTTTGACATCATCTTTCCTCTACGTACCTTTCTGTTTATTCTCAGTTTCTTATCCTAATTTTTAGTTTCATTTTAGATAATAACCTTCATAAAGGTGTAGCTCCCAAGTTGAATTATTATGTTCCTAGATTACCACTTCCCTACAAACTCAAGTGATAGATCTCTCAAATTATTATAGAAGAGTATATGTTGAGTTATATCCATAATGCTCCATCATGCTATCTCATGAAATTTATAAGGGCATATTTACCAAGATCCCTTAACTCACAAACTATCAATATTATAATCCATATTGAATTTTTTCTACTCTAGATCTCTTACTATCTTAAAAAAATAGACTTCCTAATATACAATCTCTTCAACATTGTTAGTTCATCTAGTTAAAAAACACAAAAAATAGATGTTTCTCAAACAAAGCATTATATTTGAGTGAAAAGCTAGCTCAAGATTATGAGAATCCTCCACCCATAGATGTCTACCAACCTCTTCTCTAACCCTATTACAATTTATTAATTTGAAATAAAATTAGACTCTCTAATAGCACAAGCATGTGAATTTGCAATCTCTATCACCCAAAACATTGATAACTTCAAGAACAAAAAATACTATGTGAAGTAAACATGTAATATGTGGTCACATGCAAAAAAAATAAATATAAATAGATGTATATATACATTACATTGAAATTATTATTTATCCTTAAAAAATGAGAAATGTGTATGCACCCTATATGTTGAACTTTTTATTTCTCCTTAAAAAATGAGAAATACAAAAGAATTCAAGAATCACTTATTTTTACAATACATTTGATTTTCTCAAATCAACACAATTTACCCACATGCATTTCTACTATTATTATAAAGTAGTAAAAATGAGTTTAAAAAAATAAAAGAACCTTTAACTTTGAATTAATAAGCATCCACACAAGTCATGGTATTAGATAAACCTCTCTCTCTAATTGCAGTATGGGAAAGTCCATCAAATATTTTGGAAGCATTGCTAATAATCTACTTAGAGAAGGCTCCAATAAAAAATACCGTCTCCTTCATATATATTAATCTTCACAATGGAAATAGTTTATGTATGTACTTTTCTTATTATCTATACTATATATATATTTTAAATTAATTTCCTTTAATTTCAAAATATTAAATTGATACTAATTAAATTAATTTTTAATAAGTTGAACACTCCTTATACTCACAATTTTTTTTTTTCTATCTGGGGATGGTTATAGGGTTTGCAATATTTTAGGTCACCTTTGCATGTGAGGCATATGTGAGGATCTCCTCACTTGGGCCTAAGCAACTTTTTGGAGGTAAATTTTCCTTTCTACATCATGGTAATTTGTCCCTTTTGCTATTTGAGCAAGTGTAGGATCATGATGGGCTAAATAGTGATAATAGGGAAAAAAATACATTTTTACTTAGCGAAAATTACAAAACACAAATTTAAATTTTTATATGGGTTGGATAAAATCTTATTTGGGTTTGGTAATACCGAATCAAAACAGATATTCATTAGTAACATATACCTTTTTCCCTCAAGTGTTCTGATCAATTTTATGTATTTAAAACAAATATCTATTTTGAAAAGAAAAAAAAATTGAAAAGAAAAATGGATATCTATTTCATACAAGTATTTTCATGAAATTTATGTTTTCAAAACAAATATTCATTTTCAAAAGCCCCCAAAAAATCACTTCAATCAAATGGGAATAACTTTTGTGTTACATATCAAATTTTTATTTTCTACAAGAGTTGGAAAGGTGATTCAATGATATACACAATGAATAAGACAATTTTGATATATTATGCACAAAAAATAGCTATATGTCATTTGAATTTCCTCCTTAATTTTAAAATTTTAAATCCTCATAACTCTTAAATAAAAAGTCTTTTTTTTTAAATTTTTTTTACAATAATCATCCCTAAGACTTAAAATATTTAAGAAATAATGAATAATGAAAAAATTAGATATTTTGTACTAAGGAGAGTAAAAATTTGCATAAATCATCATATAATGTCTCCTTAATGTCTTTGATCCTATACACACCTTTTCCCAAGTTGACTTAGGGGAACATGTTTCTCTCTCCCTCTCCCTCTCCCTCTTTGCCACTCACCCTCTCTTCTCTCACCCTCTACCTATCTCTCTCCATTTCTCTTACTCTACCTTTATCTATATCTATCTCTTCTCTCTCCCTCTCTATCTGGATCACTCCCTTTCTCTTCCCCTCTATCTTTCTCACACAATTAATATCCCTACACTTCTCTCCCTCTTTCTATCTCTATCTCTACCTCTCTCCATCTATCAATATCACTCCCTCTTTCTATATCTCTCTAATTCTCTCTCCTCTCTCTATCTATCTCCCTCCCTCTATCTATTTATATAATATCCCTCTCTATCAAGTTATTTCCATACCTCTCTATACTATAGAAAAAAGGAAACTTGCTTAACTTGGGAATAATTTATGATAGATTAGACTTAATGAGGCTCTGACTTGGTGTTGTGAGGTATTTTTCACATCCACACTAGGTCTTGTACCCTTTCAAATGCATTAACAATATCTTGTAAAGGTGTTGTAAAGGACTTTCACGCTTTTATAGACTTAATGAACCCATATTCCTTTAATTCAACATTATAAAATGAGTTTAATAACATTATCACACTAATCTAGAAGGCTTGTAAACAAAAAATAATGTTAAACTAGTGTTGTAATGTGTCTTGCACATTCACATTGGTTCTTGTGCCTTCCTAGGCTATGTGGACCTCATTTTAGTGTTGTAAAGTGTATTTAATCACACTTTCACATCGAATTCTGTGTCCCAAACCCTAATTAACCTTTACATCATCACTAATAGGCCCCTATTAGCCCATATTGTGCATCTTAAGGAAATATTTGATGAAATACCCAACAAATTCACCACATAAACCTTATTTCCTTATTTCCTAGCAATCTAGTTGGAAAATAGGCCCCATTGGGATTAATTCACCACCTGTGGTGAATGAGTCCCTTCTAGGTGGGACTGATTCACCCAAGGTGGTGAATGAGTCCCATTTGGGTCAAATTTGAGTTTTGAGTGGGAAAAACTAGAAATTAAGTAAATAATATTCTTTCATGTCAGCCTTGGGGATTCAATTTATAGGAAAATAAGATGGATATCCTATAAAATTAGGTATCTAAACCATAATTCACATCCATTAACTCATTTTCACAATTCATTCATCATCTATCTTCTCCATCAAGCCAAGCAAGTTAGGGTTTTATCATTGCAAGTCATTAAGATAGCTTCCTAAGACATTCAAGGGAAAATTATTCATGTTTTTCTATAGAAATTCAAGATAAAACATCATGGTAAGGTAATAACTCCATTATTTCATGCTTCATTACATTCTTTCATTATTTTTGTTTAATTACCTTAAGGGGTTTGACCAAGGCAAACCCCCATGCCTTAACATCCAACATTTATCTTTCTTGTCTTGTATGTTTGCAGATTTAGACATCTTGGAGGCTTAGAAATCATTGAATAGTACATTAATTTTTTTTTCAAGTCATCTCTTCATTGGACTGTAAGTCAAAATACTCACAAAAACTCACTTTTAGGTCTAAATCTGACAGTTTCAGAACCAAACACTCGGAGAAGCAGAAAGTGTAGACCAAAGGTTCCTGTTTCCACCTTTGAATATTCAAAAATTAAAAATTGGACTCATTCACCATGGGTGGAAAATGAGTCCCACTTCCAGGCCAATTTTTGGGTTTTTGCATTTTTAGACACCCATTTGTCCAAAACGAGTTCTAGAATAGTTTCACAAAACTGGGACTGATTCGCCCAGAATGATGAATGAGTCCCACCAGGCCTAAAAATTAGGATCAACAACATTTCAAAAATCATTCCTAGTCTCCATCCATATCTCAGGTGCAAACTTTAAGTTTCATTCTTTTTTGTTTAGTTTTGTTCACATTTCTAGTCCATTTATGCATAACACAATGTGTTTTGAAACAAGTTGCATTCTTTAGTTTCCATTCAATAATCAATAGATTTCATTAGTTTCCTACATTTCAATCATTGAATTTAGACATAATTTCATCATACATACCTTAGATTGAGTGAACCACCTAGATTTTTGTGGTGTGGGATCTATCTCTTTCCTTTAGGTGAAAGACCCTAATTGAGCAAAGAGACATAACATTCTACACCTTAAAATATTTGGTTCATTTTGGTGAACCTTCTTTTCGAATACTTCTCTTTTCTGATTCGGAGTCCATCGTAGATCTAGATTTGCATTGACTTTGCATTAGGGTTTGCATTAGTTAATTGGCATATTAGGTTTCAAATTTTGCATTAATAAAAGGTGCATTTAGGTTGCTTTGTTGGCATCTAAATTCATTTAAATTTTCTGAAATTCTGCATTTTTAACTTAGGTATATGCATCATAGAACTCAGAAAACATCAAAACCACTCCAAAATTTATGAAAATTATGAAAAAAGTCCATATTGGGACTCATTCGCCACCTTGGGCGAATCAGTCCCTTTTCACCCTTGAATCTCCCCTTTACAGAACTAAAAACCCTTTTTTTAGGCTTCTGTTTGGTGCCATTACCTAGCTATATCAGTTGGATGAGTTTCTGTAACATGCATTTCATTATATTTAGCTTAAATTATCTCATTTTATGCATTGCTTCATTTGAAATTTTCATTCACAACATTTCATTTTTAGATCATGGCATTGTGGAATAAAAAATTAATCTTGCTTCACAATTGAAAATTGCATTTCCTTTTACATCTTACATTGCATTTCAAGTTTTTATAGTTTACTTTTTCCAAATTTTAGTTTCCATCTTCTCCAAATTTGCAAAAAACAAGTTAGTAAATAAGCATGTTAATCATTCATTCAATGCATTCCCTAGTTATGAAAGTCTCTTAGTGGAAGAGAGTGAAAATTACAATGTTAACCTTAAATTTACACCCTCTTATCTCCCCTATTTGTGTGGATAATGTGATAGAAGAGCATACAAACATAGATACCCATGATAATCATAATTATTCTTCTCCCAATACCTCTCCTTTTAGGGATGAAGGTATCTTGGCGAAAGAAGATACAATTGTTGAGAATCATGAGGATATTGCTTATCCTCCTCATCCCCTTTGTGAAGTTATTTTAGCACCAATAGAATGAAATCATAGAAACCTTCTTAAACATCACCTTAGCTAATTTCCATTCTTCTTTGGATTCTAAGAATAATTTCAAGGAAGTTAATATTATAAATGATGAGAATATGTTGGTCTACAACAACCCTCTTTATGATCCTTCCCCTACCAATCCGATTTTGGAAGACATTCAGGAACAAAGGCATGAAGTTATAACTGCTCATGACAATCATACTTGTTCTTCTCCTAGTATATCCCCTAGTTTTAAGGAAGATACTTTGATGTTAGAAAATACAACCAATGAGAGTCATGAAAATATTACTTGTCCCCTTTCACCTAAGGAAACCCTTATTGAGAAAAATAATTTAACCATTGATCATTCCCCTACTTGCGATGAAGTCATTTTAGAAGAACCAATCCATGAATGTCAAAAACATTTGATTCATAGTTCTCCTAAAAAATCTCCTCCTAGGGAGAATATCATGGTATTAAAAAATGACAACAATAATACTGTCTTCCTTCAATAAAAAGGTGATTCTCGATTGCCCTTTATTAGAGATAGATAAAAACAAGACTGCTGAGGTTATGAGTGTGCAAGTGTCCATTGGATCCAACTCGATCAATGGAACTCACGTATACCTAGTGGGACATCCTAACAACCTTCTAATTCTCTACCCACCTTCACAAAAACAACAAACTCAAAATAAACCTGAACTTATCCTTTACGCTCCTCAGAATAATGTTTCGCAACAACCGAGTCATAATACCACTGCTCATATGTATAACACTCGAAACAATCCACAACCACCTCAATCAACCTTGACACCATTACCATTTCCTAATCCTATCCCACCTAACCCTTTGTTGCCAGGTCGCAAGGAGTATGATCTTGTCGAGAAACTTATGAATACTCCTACTAAGATATCATTGTGGGACCTTATTCAAGCCTCCCCTCACTATCACAACATGATCCAAAAAACATTACAACAATTTTCTCTCCCTTCTAATGTGCCACCAATTGATATATCAACCATGATTCAAGGATTGAACATTGACAATTTTTTCCACCAAAGTGAAATCCCCTCTTTGGATGTGCAAAAATAAAATGAGCCTTTCATGATCAAAGCACAATACAAATGAAAAGGGATAAAGATAAATCTTTTAGATACTGGTTCTACCCTTAATGTGTGTAGTGTGACCCTTTTGGATAGGCTTTACATTGATCAATCAACCATTTGACCTGATTCTTTCTCTATTAAGGGATTTGACAACATCGAAAAGAAACCACTAGGGGTGATCATTATACCTCTTACCATTGGAGTGGCCATCTTGAATACACCAATCCATGTTATCCCTTATGAACTTTCATGTAATCTTATCTTAGGCAGACAGTGGATTCATGCAATCAAAGGCGTGCCTTCCATTCTTCATCACAAAATGAAATACATCTACAACAACACAATCCACACAATTGACGATGATCTTGAACCTGATAGTATCTTACAACTTGAGAAAAAAACAAAGCAACTTCCTTAAACACATCAACATCAACTACCCAAGCGAAACCCACACAACAAAAAGAGAAACAACAACATATTTAACAAGTCACGATGTTATTACAAGATGATTGGGGTTCCTTGGATTTAAAACATGACTTTATGGGCCAGTACAAAACCATCCAAAAAGATTCAAATAAGGGAAAAGAAACAATGATAATAACACAAATTTTAGACAAACTTTTGAAAGCATCCTCCTCAACCACTTTAAATAAAGACGTAAACTACACACCAAACTTTGACAAACACAATAACAAACAACCATCCAATCCAAAAGCAATGAAAAAGCTTTATGGATGTCGTTATGAACTAATGAAACAACTTGGATACAATGGAAAAGGATGTGGTGCTCATGAACAAGGTATCCATAACCCTATAGACCCTATCACAAACACACCACTCATAGTCTTGGTTATTGTCCTTTGATAGAGATCACCAAGGCTTCACTCAACATAAAAAATCTCACACAACATACTCCTAAATCAACCTTAACAGTTGTCCATCTTGAACTCATCGACACTAGTGGTCTTAACTATTCTCCTTTACAAGCCATCCAACCAACAAATACACCTTCACTTAATGTCAGTGTCATCTCACAAGACACTAATGATTTGCATCTAATAGATTTTCCCTCCTCCTGTAAGAGTGAGAACAAAATATCACAATCTAGAGAAACTTGTGTAAGTATGACATCTAATACTAAGCAAGATGTATCTTTGACACAAACCACAATACCACCTTCTACCGTTGATCAAGAGGGTATCCCGTCCAGACTCCTCAAAGATCACATGATCACCCTCTCTCCCAAAACTCGAAAGAAATGCTCTTACAAGAATTCATTCTACGCCTATCATAGATTTCATTGTCATTCCACTAATGAATGTAAGGATTTGAGTCGTAAAATACAACATATTTTGGAGTTTGGCACTCTTTCTTCTATGGGGGCACCTAATTCCTCCAATTGATACTGATTTTCACTCTCGCCTATATTTCATCAATCGTTTCGGCTCACCTTTTTCCTACACTTAGTGGGGGAAATGGGTTTAGTAGCCTTTTCCTCATATGTAATTGTCATTGACTCTTTTGGCTAATCGTTAAATTTTCATGAAAATATAATAGAAATATTGAAATGTGGATGGCATGCCTTAAGTTGGCTCGCATGTGACATACTACCCTTTTCATGGCGTATCTTATCAGAAACATATGACTTTCCATAGGTATTTTCAAGTAAGCTCTCATGTCCTCCTCTTCTACTTTGAAGCAATTTCTCACATTAATGGTGTTCGCAACCACTTTAAAGTGGGGGCATATTTCTTGTAGTTTCCTCTCTTGGAAACATTAGGTACAATGTTGCCTAGGATGAGACCTTGCACTTTTCCTCTCTTGGAAACTAGATGAGACCATTTTCATTTATCCTCTATTTGATAAAATACAAGATGAAGAAATCTCATTCACCCAATCTCGTTTGTCAAACACAAAACATTCCTTTTTTTTTGCATCACTACATTTTTTCGTTCACAAACTCATGTTTCATACCCCAAAACTAAGAAAAAGGAGAAAAAATATTTTAGATTCTTCAAAACACATTAGCATCATCAAAGTGACTGATTCAAACCCAAATACCAACCCATACAACTCAAACATCAGAACTTTCAAGAGTTGTCTATCCAAAGCAACAATTAGGCCTATTTAGACCTCTCCAACAAGAAAATTTACATTTCCAAGCCAATTACACCTTTAAATTTCCTTTAAAAAATGAAAATAGGTCTGCAAAACATGTTTAGACCATTCCCCAAACTTTATTCATGATATTTTAGCAAACCCTTACATAGAACCTTCAAATTTGACTCCAAAATAAGACTGTCAAAAATCTGCCATGAAGGACCAACATATAAATGAACCCAAAATCCTTTAGTTCACCAAAACCAATCATGAAAATGAGTTACATACATAAAAAAAACACTTACAAAACAATAAAACACAAGTGGAACACCTTTTAATATCATTAAAACACAAATACTTGACTATACACAACCAATTTCTAGATTTTTTGATAAATTGTAGACCTAGGGCATCATAGAATCAGCCCAAAAACAAATCTTCAGACTCTAAAACTTGCATATATTTTATAAAATGTCTAAAACTCATTCTACACCAATTTTTAGCACTTTTCAACAGGTAGATTTTGAGAAACACAATTTTAATTGCTTGTTGCCACCCTAAATCAGGGTTTTGATATGCCTGGAGTGTTTTGCTTATAAATTTTACAAAACTTCATGGATTTAAATTAAATAAATTTAATATTAACCTAGATTCATAGGGAAAACATGCAACATGGATGAGGAGAGGTTTCAAGCAACATAAAAGGCTGTACAAAGGCCTGCAATCAGAAATTTGCAGAAAAATAACAGAAAATCTAAACTTTTCATTAATCTCCACACTCCTAAATTATTTCTTGAACTTGCCTCAATTTTTTTGAGGCTATATCATGCTTTAAATAACCAAAAAAACCTCCTAAAACTATCCCTACAACTACTCGTCTCTTGGTATTCCATGATTTTGCATTTCTTTTGTATTCTTACAAAAGTGTCTTGACAATATTTTGTCAATTTTTACAACCTTAGCATTTTATGCCCAAATGACTTTAAAGAGACTATGTAGATCCCAAAACAAGTTTAATATGTCCATCTAGGCCTTATGGAAACATTAGATGAACACTTTTGAAATCATAACTCTAAGTTGCCTCTTGGAGGCATGTTCTTCTAAGGGTGCTCTTGCACCATTCTCCCCAGCCAAAAGAATTCTAAGTCCTCTTGGATTGAATGTATCAAGTCTCATCATCATTGATCCTCCTTGTGGTCTTCATTCCCTGCAACAAATTTTTAATTTTCACCTTTGGTTTTAGTTGGTCAATGCCAACATGCTTCTATCTTGTCCTTTCTCTGTGAATCTACTTCTTCATCACAATCTCAATCTCAACCCAGTGCTTTGTCCTCCAACCTCCTGCATCTTGACCTAAAAATTATTCCCTATCCAAAGGATTAGCATAAAAAAGAAATGATATAATGTTCCTATCGCAATACCTCCATCTTCCCTCAATTCTTTGCAAACTTCCAAGACCAATTCTTCTTGGATCATCTCTTTATTCAATCTTGTCACCAACTCAAGGTCTTCACTCTCTGAAATAAGGTCCTTCTTTACTAGTTCTCCTTCATATTCATGCTTAGGAATACCTTTTTCTTCTTCATCTTTTAATTCTTCTTCAACATCTTCAAACACTTCTTCTTATATCATCTTCTTTTTCCTTTTCCTTCTTTTGACTATCTTCTTTATGGGCCATGTAAATCTCCTTTTCACTTTCAAATTCCAACTTGTTGCTTTGTTAATCATCTGCTCCAACTTCATCATAGACTTTTGAAACTCTTCTTCCAATATTTTTATCTCTTGTTTTATTGCTTCTAACTCTCTAGGAAACTTCTCTTATCTTTTTCTCTTTTTCCTTTCTTCCTCTGCTTGAAAACGTCTTCTCAAATTCTTCATCTTTCAGATGGTCTCTAAGAAAGTCTTTCCTTGCATCACAACTCACTTTTCTCAACTTTCTCAGCCTCACCTAGGTCCTTTCCTCTCATCCTCAACCTCATCTTTTGGCCACCAACCAGGTTCTTCTTACCCTGCACAAACCACAACACAGAACCACATAAGACAAAACCAAATTTCTCTAGCCCAATTCTTTTACTGAGCTTTGATACCAATTTGATGCAATACAATAGGAATAAATCTCATTCACCCAATCTCATTTGTCAAACACAAAACATTCCTTGTTTGTTTTCCCATCACTACTTCATTTTTTCCTTCACAAACTCATGTTTCATACCCCAAAACTAAGAACAAGGAAAAAAAATCTTTTAAATTTTTCAAAAAACATTAGCAGATCATCAAAGTGACTGATTCAAACCCAAATACCAACCCATACAACTCAAACATCAAAAATTTCAAGAGTTAACTGTCGAAAGCAACAATTAGGCCTATTTAGACCCCTCCAACAAGAAACTTTACATATCCAAGCCCATTACACCTTCCAATTGCCTTAAAAAAATGAAAAAAGATCTACAAAATATTTTTAGACCACTCCCCAAACTTTCTTCATGATATTTTATCAAACCCTTAAATAGAACCTTCAAATTTGACTCCAAAATAAGACTATCAGAAATCTACCATGAAGGACCAACATATAAATGAACCCAAAATCCTTTAGTTCACCAAAAAAAATCATGAAAATGATTTAAATACATCTGAAAACCATTAAGAAACAATAACACACAAGTGGAACACCTTTTAATATCATCAAAACACAAATACTTGATTGTACACAACCAATTTCCAATTTTTTTGATAAATTGCAGACCTGGGGCATCATAGAATCAACCTAAAAACCAATATTCAGACTCTAAAACTTGCACATATTTTAGAACATGTATAAAAATCCTTCTACACTAATTTTTATCACTTTTCAAGAGGTAAATTTTGAGAAAAACAATTTTAATTCCTTGTTGCCACCCTAAATTAGGGTTTTGACTTGCCTGGAGTGTTTTGCTTATAACTTTTACAAAATTTTGTGGATTTAAATGAAATAAATTGTAGATTAAACTAGATTCATAGGGATAACATGTACCATGGAGGAGGAGAGTTTTTAAGCAAAATAAATGGCCGTACAAAGGCCAACAATCAGGTATTTGCAAAATATAACATAAAATTTGAACTTTTCATTAATCTCCACACTCCTAAATCATTTCCCCAACCTGCCTCGAATTTTTTGAGGCTACATAATGCTTTAAATAACCAAAAAAACCTCCTAAAACTATCCTTACAACTACTTGTCTCTTGGTATTCCATGATTTTTTATTTCTTTTGCATTCTTACAAAATTGTCTTGACAATATTTTGTCAATTTTTACAACCTTAGCATTTTATGCCCAAATGACTTTAAAGAGACTATGTAGATCCCAAAACAAGTTTAATATGGCCATATAGGCCTTATGGAAACATTAGACCAACTTTTTTGAAATCATAACTTGAAGTTGTTGCACCATAGAAAAAAGGACCCTTTGCTTGACATGGGATTAATTCATGATAAAATGGACTTAATGAGGCCTTGATTTAGGCGTTGTGATGCATTTTATGCATCCAAACTAGGTCTTGGAATCTTCAAAATTGAATAACATGCTTTTAACGACGTCTTGTAAAGGTGTTGTAAGGTGTTGTAAGATGCTTTCACACTTTTCTAGACTTAATAAATCCATTTCTTCCCAATTCAACATTATAAAATGTGTTCAATAACATCATCACATCAATTTAGAAGGCTTTTAAAGTAAAATTAATGTTAAACTGGTGTTGTAATGTGTCTTGCACATTCACATTGGTTCTTGTGCCTTCCTAGGCTGTGTGAACCTCATTTTAGTGTTGAAAAGTGTATTTAATCACACTTTCACATTGATTTCTATGTCCCAAACCCTATTTGACATTCACATCAGTAGTAATAGTTCCATATTAACCCATATTATGCATCCTGAGGCCTAAATGGATCAAATACTCAACAAAGTTGCATGTTAGACCTTATTTCCTTATCTCTTGGCATCTGACTTGTCAAATTGGCCCCTGTGGGACCCATTCACCATGCATGGTGAATTAGTCCCATCCAAGTGGGACCCATTCGCCATGTGTGGCGAATGAATCCCATTTGGATCAATTTGGACCCGTGAGTAGGAAAAAAGTGAAATTTGAGTTTAATATTGCTTCATGTCGGCCTGTGATGAGGTAAATTAATAGGAAAAATAGGTGAAAATTGCCTATAAAAATACCTCTCTAAACTCATTTTTAGATCTAGTAACTTAATTCACATCCATTTTTCATTACTCATCCACCAATCTTTCATCTCAAGTCAAGAAACTTAGGGTTTTATCATTTCAAGACATCAAGAAAGATCCTAAAGACATTCAAGGGCTGAATCTTCCTCCATTGTTGTAGAAATCCAAGATCAACATCATGGCAAGGTAATCTATTCCATTATTGCATGTTTCATTCCATTCTTTTATCATTTTGGTTTAATTACCTAAACAGGGTTTGACCAAGGAAAACCCCTATGCCCTAACATTCAACATTTCTCTTTCTTGCTTTGTGTGTTTAAAGATTTAGGAATCTTGGAAGCTTGGAAATCATTGAAGATCAAGTTGCAAGATTGCTAAAGTCTTCTCATTCAACAAGTCAAAATATAAAAAAAAACTCATTTTTAGACCTGTAAATCAGAGTTTCAGAAGCAAAAACCTATAGGAAGTAAAAGTGGAGATCAAAAGCTTTAGAATCCACCTTTGAAAATCTAGAAATTCAAAAGTGGACTCATTCGCCATGGGTGGTGAATGAGTCCTACTCCAGAGTCAATTTTGTGTTTTCTGTATTTTCTGGTACCCTTTTGATGGAAATAGGTTTTGGCTCAGTTTGGTAGAACTATGATTTATTCACCTAGAATGGCGAATGAGTCCCTCTAGGCCTAAAAAATAACTTGATAGAAATAGGTTTTGGCTCAGTTTGGCAAAATTGGGACTGATTCATCCAGAATGGTGAATGAGTCCCTCCAGGCCTGAAAAATAACATCAGTAACATTTCAAATGTAATTTCCAATCCTCATCAAGGTTCCAGGTGCACACTTTCAGTCTGATTCATTTCTGTTGTAGTTTAATATTCGTTCTTATGTTAATTTGCATTACACGATGTGTTTTCAAACATCACTTGTTTCTTAAGTTTTACATCTATATTTGATGAATTTCATAGCTTAATTGCACTTATATCATTTCATTTAGGCTAAATAACATCATACATTACATAATTTGAATGAACCCTTTAGCAATTTTGGCCTACCTCTCTCCTTTTAGGTGAAAAATTGAAGAAGAGTTAGAGTCTTGTGGTGCGAAAAATCCATGGTTCAATTGCCCCTTGGAGGAATGTTCTTCCAAGGGTGCTCCTGCACCACTCTTGGAAACATTAGGCATGATGTTCCCTAAGATGAGACCTTGTATGAACTAAGCAAAATCCCTTTGAATAATCCTTGCACTATTTTGCATTTACAATGTCTATAAGTGTCAAGCATACAAAGTTTTTCTTACTTCATAGAGTTCGAACCAACATTTTCCTTTGTGGTGCCTTATTAAAGTTATCAAGAGGTATAAATTTGGTATGATTGAGTGGGAAGCCCAGTCCAAGGTATGAATTTCCCCATAGCAACCTGCGTGTATGTGAGCACATATCGACCATATGTGTATCAGCATCTAGGACTTCTCACTCGGCAGAAAACCAAGAGTTTTGTTGCCTTAGAGTGAGTATGCATTTTGGAAAAATAGCCTAGATCTAATCCACAACTAGCTGGACAAATGATAAATGCTTGATCCACCTTTTCATTTTCATCTTTCCCTTTCTTGCCATTGCATGATTATGTATCTTGATGGTTTGACTTAGGATCTTTTCTCCTGGGGGCTTGATTGCCTTCCTGATCTTTGTCATTCTTTGTCATCTACATCTATACACTTGGATCTATCTTGACTGTCTACTTTAGTGTAAGTTTGAAGCAAGTTCATCCTCTCACTAAAGTGGGGGCTAAATGTACCATAGAGAAAAGGCAACTTGCTTAACTTGGGAATAATTGATGATAAAATGAACTTAATGAGGCCTTGGTTTGGTGTTGTGAGGTTTTTTTCACATCCACACTAGGTCTTGGACCCTTTCAAATGCATTTAATGATGTATTACAGTAAAGGTGTTGTAAAGTGTTGTAAAGGACTTTCACACTTTTATAGACTTAATGAACCCATCTTCCCTTGATTCAACATTATAAAATGTGTTTAATAACATTATCACACTAATCTAGAAGGATTGTAAAATAAAATTAATGTTAAACTAGTGTTGTAATGTGTCTTGCACATTCACATTGGTTCTTGTGCCTTCCTGGGCTATGTGGACCTTATTTTAGTGTTATAAAGTGCATTTAATCACACTTTCACATTGAATTTTGTGTCCCAAGCCCTAATTTACCTTTACATCATCACTAATAGGCCCCTATAACCCCATATCCGACAAAGTCACCATATAAACCTTATTTCCTTATTTCCTAGCAATCTAGCTAGCAAATGGGCCCCACTAGGACTAATTTTCCACCTATGGAAAATGATTCCTTGCCAGGTGGGACTGATTCACCCAAGGTGGTGAATGAGTCCCATTTGGGTCAAATTTGAGTTTTGAGCAAAAAAAAAAGGAAATTAAGTTTAATATTCTTTCATGTTAGCCTTGGGGATCCAATTTATGAAAAAATAAGATGAATTTCCTATATTTCAAGTCTTTAAACCCTAATTCATATCCATTAACTTATTTTCACAATTCATTCATCATCTATCTTCTCCATCAGGCCAAGCAAGTTAGGGTTTCATTATTGCAAGTCATTAAGATAGTTTCCTAAGACATTCAAGGGAAGATTATTCATGTTTTGCTGCTGATATTCAATATCAAACATCATGGTAAGGTAATAACTCCATTATTGCATGCTTCATTACATTCTTTCATCATTTTGGTTTAATTACCTTAAAGGGGTTTGACAAAGGAAAATCCCCATGCCTTAACATTCAACATTTCTCTTTCTTGTCTTGTGTGTTTGTAGATTTAGAAAGCTTGGAGGCTTAGAAATCATTGAAGATTACTTTTGAAACTTTTTCAAGTCATATCTTCATTGGAAAAGTCAAAATACCCACAAAAAATCACTTTCATGTCTGAATCTGACAGTTTTAGAACTAAATACCTAGAGAAGCAGAAAGTGCAGATTGAAGGATCCTATTTCCACCTTTGAATATTGAAAATTTCAAAAGTGGAATCATTCACTATGGGTGGAAAATGAGTTCCACTTTTAGGCAAGTTTTTGGTTTTCTGCATTTTTAGACACCCATTTGTCCGAAATGAGTTCTAGAATAGTTTCACAAAATGAGGACTGATTCCACCAGAATGGAAAATGTGTCCCACCAGGTGTAAAAATTAGGATCACCAACATTTTAGAAGTCATTCCCAGTCTCCATCCATATCTTGGGTGCACACTTTCAGTTCCATCCTTTTCTGTTCAGTTTTGCTCCCATTTGTAGTCCATTTCTGCATAACACAATGTGTTTTGAAACAAGTTGCATTCTTTAGTTTCCATTGAATAATCGATAGCTTTCATTATTTTCCCCCATTTCAATCATTTCATTTAGACATAATTTCATAATACATACCTTATATTGAGTGAACCACCTAGATTTTTGTGGTGTGGGATCTATCTCTTTCCTTTAGGTGAAAGACCCTAATTAAGCAAAGAGACATAACATTCTACACCTTAAAATATTTGGTTCACTCTCTCACTCATATACATGAACACTCCCTATTTCTCCCTTCATATATCTCTTTATGTTAGAATTATTGCCTCAATCTCATAGGCTGAAACCTCTGAGAAAGCATGGTCGTTGTGACATTCTTGTTGTCTAGCCGACTGGCAGTTTAATAACCTTATGTTTTGCTTATGTTGCTGAGACAAAGTTGATGTCTTACTGAATGAAGTCTATCATTGTGACCTAGATGTATTCCCTATGACCTTTTGTCGAGTGGAGACCTCTCGCCGACAGAATGTTCTTATTTGGTGTCAGGGAGAGTCTTGGATGTTCTGTATGACTCATATCGATGAGGAATGTCTCATCGATAGCATATGGTCATTGGGGTAACACAAAGGTCTCGAGAAGAAGTATTAGCAATGAAGAAAGGTCACGCTGACAGGGATACAACTTGGAGTCTTCGCGGTAACTCAAAGACTTCGGCGTGAAGTCTTGGCGACACGAAGATATCTCATTGATAGAAAGATGGAGTCATTGGGGTAACACAGAGGCATCATTATGAAGTCTTGGCGACAAGCGTTTGTCTCACTGATGGTGTGGGATGTGTTTATCATGACTCTTGGTGAAAGGTGGGCTCGGGGTAACCTGAATAATTTGGTGTGAAGTCTTGGTGACAGGTGGTGGTCTTGCCGATGGCTGTGTGACTTCAGTGTAACATAAGAGGCTCGGTGTAAACTCTTGGCGATAGCAGTATGTCTGGCTGACAAAGCGGCATGTGATCGGGTGTTTTTAGTGAGACTCCTGGCGAATGAAGTCATTGGAGAAACACAAAGGCTTCGGTATGAAGTCTTAGTGAATGTGGAATGTTTGGCCAACAAAAGTTTTCGGGGTGAAATGTGAACATCGGTGTAAGGTCTTGGTGAAAGACAAAAGTCTTGCCGACTCGGTATGACATGGTGTGCTCGGTGTGATTTATTGGTGAAAGATGAATGTCTTGCCAACTATCGGGCACTTCGGTGTGACTTGAAGGCATTAGTATGATGCCTTGGTGAAAGATGAATGTCCTGCCGACTGTCGGGTGCTTTGGTGTAACTTGAGAAGTCTCGGTGTAACCTCTTGGCGAATGGTATGAGTCTTTCTGATGAGGGAACTCTCACCGATGGTTGTCGGTATGACTCTTGGCAACTGTTTGGTACTCATTATGACCTAAAGACTTCAGAGTAATGTCTTAACAAAAGTGATGTCTTGTTGACTGGGATGTTTCGGTATAACATGAAGAGCTCATTGTGAAGTCTTGGCGAAGAGCAATAGTCTTGCCGATGGGATTACTAAGGTCAATGTGACTCTGAAGCCTCAGTATGATGTCTCATCAAACAATGATGGTCTTGGTGATAGCGATACAAGTGGCGATCATCGGTATGGGGTCTTGGCGACATGGCGAAGTCTTAGTGATAGCTCTCTGGACTCGTTGTAACCTCTTGCTGATTGGGATAACTCTTGGCGATATCAAATGCTAGCTATGTTGGCATTAGGGAGACACTTTAGTGTCTCACCCACATGCCAACACAGGTTGAACTCCCTTTGACTGAGTGAAGACTGTCTGATGTACGTTTTGGACCAATCAGAGAAAGTAGGATGTGAACTGTTTGCTAAACCGTTTCTATGTGGAAGTTGGAAAACTAAAACACGAGGAAGTGGAAACATCTAATGATGCTGGGATGGATGATTCGTTAGTTCTGATCCGATAGTTGGAAAAGAATTATTTCATAGAGCATGTAGAGAATGAATATATATACATATGCATTGGACATTTTTTAGTAGTGTGTTGGTAAGAGTACAAAAAGAGCCAAGAGCTAGAGGGATAGAGAGAGATAGAGAGGACCGAGTGGCTAGTCGAAAGGCCGAGGCCATGAGGTCAAAGCAGAGGAAGAGAGGCAGTGTTATGTTGGAATCTCTCATGATCTCTCAGGGATAATCTGCTACTAGTTGTATCCAGAATGAACAAGATGTAATCTCTGAAAAGGCTATGAGCCTGAAACTGTATTGTGACTTTCTATTTTTGAATAATACAATGGCTCAAACTTTGGGGAGTGGGGTTTTTCACTTGAAAGGGTTTTCCCCATGTAAATCTTTGTGTTCTATTTTTTGTCTCATCTTTCATGTCTGTATTAGTTTTTTTAGAGAATCTGTTAATGCATATTGTTGAATTTACATGTGTTTCTCTCAGAAGGATCAATGTGGGAAATAAACTATGTCTGTTTCTACTTTAGGACATAGTTGTACCTATCTTTGAGGCAACCTAATGAAATTAAAGTTACCGAAGGCACTACTGTTCTTAGAGATTTCTCTGAGATCATGCAACATATATTTCCTTACACTTCATCTCTTTCCTCTCTACATCTCTCTCTCCCTATCTCATATACCTTTCTCTCTATTACTTGTCTCTATCACCTCCATTCTCTCACTCTTTCTCCTATCTCTCTATCCCTTTATATCCATATCTTTCTATAGCTCTATATCCCTATCTCTCTATCTCCCTCTATATATTGATCTATCTCTCTCCCTATTCTTCCCTCTCTACCTCTCTACCTATCTCTCTATTTCTCTACCTTTATCTCTCTATATACCCTCTTTTTATGTATCCTCCAATGTTGAGCTCCCTTTTCTATCTTCCCGATCCCAATCTCTCTATCTCTCACTCTTTCTCCATACTTCTTTGTATCTCCCTCTCTATCTATAAATCTCTCTATCACTTTATTTCACCATCTATATCTCTCTATCTATCTTTTAATCTTCCTATATATATCCATCTTCCTATATATCTCTTTATATATTCCTCTATCTCTCTCTCTCTCTATTACTAACTCCATATCTCTCTATATATTTATCTCTCCCTTTACCTCTCTCTATATCTATATATTCTCTCCCTCTCCCTCTACCTTTATATATACAAAGAGTTTGAGAGTGAAGGTGAGAGAGAGGTAGAGAAGAGAGAGATAGAGAGAAGAGAGAAGAGAGATATAGAGAGATATCTACAGGGAGAGAGAGGGGGAATAAGGGAGGGATGGAGTGAGAGGTAGGTAGAGAGAGATAAAAGGGGAGATAAAGAGAAGTAGTGAGGGAGGGATGAATGTAGAGGTAGATATAGATAGGTAGGGTGGGAGGGATATAGGGAGAGGTAGGTTGATATAGAGGAATATTTATGGATTAGAGATAAAGATAAGTAGATATAAAGAGAGTAAGAGAGAGGTAAGGTGAGAGAGATTAAGGGAGACTAGGTAGAGAGAGGGAGGGTGAGTAGAGGATTCATCTCTCTAACTTCTCCCTCTATCCCTCCCACCTTACCTCTTTATTGGTCTCTACTTCTCTTTATCTCCCATCTCCATCTTCCTCTCTATCTACCTACCTTTCACAATATCCCTCCCACCCTACCTATCTATATCTACCTCTCTCTCACCATCCCTCCCTCAATCTATAATTCTCTTTATATCCCCTCTCCATCTCTCTTTGTCTCTACCTACTTCTTACTTCATTCATCCCTTATTCGTCCTCTCTCCCTTTAGGTATCTATCTATACCTTTCTTATCTCTTTCCTCTCTAGTTATCTCTACATTTCCCTCTCTCTACCTAACTCTCCCTCTATCCCTCCCACCCTACCTCTCCCTCCCTCCTTTCCCCTCTCTCTCATCTTGTATCTCTTTCTCTCACTATCCTTCTCTTTATACATCTCTCCCCTTCTGTCTCTACTTCTCTCTATATCCCCTCACCCTCTCTCTACCTACCTCTCTATCCCCTTCCTCCTCTAATTCTCTCTATATTCCATCAACCACCTCTCTACCTACCTCTCTATTCTTTCCTTTCCCTTCCTCCCTCCCTCTCTAATTCTCTCTATCTCCCCTCTCATTATCTCTCTCTACCTACTCTCACTCCATCCCTCCCTCATCCCCCCCTCTCTCTATATATATATCTCTTGTCTATCTCTCTTTGCTTCTCTCTCAAATTCCCCCTTTATATCCCTCTATCTTCCTCTCTCACCTTCCCTCTCTAATTCTCTTTGTAGGAGAGATAGGGAGAGAGGGAGAGAGAATGAGACATGGATAGAGAGATGGAGATATACATAGGATATGACTTGGGAAATACAGAAGGTGAAGAAAAAGGGAGAGAGATAAGTAGATAGGGAGAGGGAGAGGGAGAGAGTGGGGAGGGAGAAATAACTAAATATATAAATAGTGAGAGATAGAAAGGGAGAGAGTAATAATAAATCCAAAAGGTGTACTTTTATATTGAAAAGGTAGAAACATCAATGATGTATCAGATGCGAAAATGAAACCATAATGTTATTTACAAGGATGGGTAGAGTAAGTAAAATTGATTTCACAATTAAGATAATAGAGAAAGATGTAACAATATAAAATAAATTAAGAATTGTTCATGGAAAGAGTTTCAAATATAAAATTAATATCTAAATATCATAAAAGTATAGGTTTGAGAAACACTAATATTAATAAGAAACCATACATGAAGACCAGGTCGTATAGGATTGAGTAGGTTTACTTAAATATAATGAGGCCTAAATAGGGGAAAATAAAGAGGAAATGGAGGGAGAGGTAGAGACCTTAGGAGAGAGATAGAGACAAATGGGGAGGGAGGGAGGGAGACGTGGGTATAGAGAGAGTGGGAGGCGAGAGGGAAATATATAGAGAAATAGCTAGAAGGATAGGGAGAGAGATTTGAGATTGATAGAAGTAGAGAGGGAATGATGGAGAGAGGGAGGGTAGAGATATAGATGTAGAGAGAAATAAATAGTTATGAAGAGGTACAAAGAGAGAGGGAAGGAGGTAGGGAGCAAAGATAGAGATAGATACAAAGCTCAAGGAGAGAGTATGAGAGAGAGGTTTATAGAGAGGTCTAAAGAGGGACACAAAGAGAGGGAATAAGGGAGGTATGGAGAAGTAGAGTGATAAGTCTAGAGATCAATAGATTGAGAGAGGTTAAAAGAGGGAAAAAGAGAGGGATGAAGGGATAGAGAGAGGTTGAGAGATAGGTCTAAATCTTGAGGGGAGAGAGAGTTAAATAGAGACTAAGAGATATGATGATTTATAAAGAAATTATTCTTCTCCTTACTACACAAATTATTAATTTATTTCATTATAAAAATATGGGTTATTATTTCAAAATTGAGAAATGAGTGAATATGATATTAAAGCTCTACCAAAATTTTCATCATATTTTATAGAACTATAAAGGAATTTTCAGATTTGATCAATCTATTGAAATGATTGGAGTTTGATGCCAATCGAATAATTAGGTGAAATATAATTTTGGAGATAGATTTTTGGCCTACAAATTCCTAACGAAAAATTTCAAACTCATCTTCAAAATTTGATCTACTTTCTGTCCTAAAGGTATTCATGTATTGTTGTTTTCCCTTGAGTATTTGACTTTTCTCTTGGTATCAACTTGATTGTGTCATTTAGGAATCCTTCTCTAAAAAATTTGAGTAGAGTTTTTTCATTTACATTGTGCTCATTACAAACTTAGACACACTTAAGATTGAAAGCCCACACATTTTATCCATCAAAAAATCAACTATTCATGGAGGTGGAAATACTAAAATGGAGGTTTTGTTAATGAAAAATCTTGTATATCCACCCCTTTCCCTCTCATTGTTGTTATTTTTCACGTTCAAATATGAAGATGAAGAGTTATAGATTAGGAAATTAAAGTGTAGACATGTACCTTACAATCCAAAAAATCATGGATGATAAATAATACTTCTCAATCAAGGGCACCCATGCCCTTGAAGAGATAATTTTGCTCCAAGTTTTGATAACAGGTACACAAATATCTTCCCACCTCATATCTATTTCTTGTTTATCAAAATTGTATTCCTTCTATATGAATAATTCATATTTTCAAATTCAATTAAATAGTCTAATTAGGTTGATAAATTTTCATAAAATTTTATTATTTTTTAAAGGTATAAAAGATCCAAGTCTAGGGTAGATTATCTCTCCTACTAGGTTAGAAAAAAATCTTAATATCCTTGTTAGATTGGATTCTAATGTTGATGTGAAGAAGGATTGATCTTGCTAATCTATTAGCTAGACATCATTTCTTTTTCCATATCACATTTTGGTGAACCCCAGATATCCTAAACTTGTGAAATATTTTTATTCTTGCTAAATATCCCTAGATATGAATCGTTAATAAAAAGTTCAAAATTGAATTTTTTTACATTTGTGAAAAAAGTGTGTTTACATTGAAGAAAAAGTATTATTTCTTTAATTTTTGCAATTTTTTTGAAGTATAGTATCATTTGAATTTTAGTATATATTATATTAAATCTATGTTTAAATTTGTTATTTTCTAAATTAAAGCAAGAATTGGGTGAATATAGTAGCATTTTAGAAGAAAAAAAACCCTAGTTCATTGAATTAGGTCACATTTTCAAACAAAATTGGGAAAATTACAAAAAAATGTAACACTGTACATTATTAGACTTGTACTATCATAGTTTGATAACCTTTGTATACTATAAAACTTGTCAAAACTTTCAAAAATTTAAAATGTGAAATCCTTGGTCAAAGCCACCCACACCTTTGACCTACCTATTTTGGTTGATTTTTCAAAGGCATGTTGGTACATGTATCCTTTACCAAAATATGAACTCTATATCTAAGAAAATTCTTTGCAACTGATATGATCTATTGTGTTGGTCCATAAGAAACTAAAACATAAGAAATTGAACATTGCAATTAATAATTTATTTTTGACTATTAATGAAATTTTTGATCTCTTAGAGAAGGTAAATTTATTTGATTCATGTTGGATCTCTTTCCAAAGGACTTTCATACATTGGTTGATCCTTTTAGTAGTGATGGTTTTTATATATTAGATGAGGCCCTTAATGAATTCATATCATATCAATTATCCTCTAAGAATCCTAAAACTACTATATGTCAAAGATTATTAAATGCAATTTATTTTGTAACACTGAAACTGATTATTTACTCTCCTAATAAACCTCCACAACATAATGAACCTATCCTCATTATTGAATCTCCTTGAAACAAATAAAAATCTCTTGGCCATTTCTTAAACTTTGTAAGACAACTTACTCAAAATAAACATGTGCAAATAGATGTGTCACAACAACCTCATTACCATGTCATTTCTCATATATATAACACTTTAAAAAATAAACAAGTTCAAAAAATTAACAATTCCTTCATCGATATGATTCTTGCAACCCATTCTTCCTCTTGCACCCCATTTACCTCAAAATGATGGTAAAGAGTATGATCTTGTGGAGAAACTTCGTGCTACTCCAAATAATATTTCACTTTTGGATTTAATTCAAACTTCACCCACCTATCATGGTATACTTAAAGAGGATTTATAGAAGATTGTTGTGCCATATTTTGTTAAACCAAATGATGTAGTGACCTAACTTGATGGTATGAATTCAACGAATTTGGACATCATGTTTCATGAAAGTGAGCTACCTCCCCTTGAAGTTTGAAAGAAATAGGGTTATATCTGATGATATTTGTTATCATTAATAAAATGGGGATGAGAGATACTCTTATTGATAGTGGGTCAACTCTTAAAGTGTATAGCATTGATCTTTTATAAAAATTGGTTGTGGATAAATATCTTATTCAAATTGACAATCTTTCTATTATTGGCTTCAATAATGTTGGTCAACAACCATTATAATAATTGCATTACCTATTAAGGTAGGTCTTGTGGTTTCACCTAGTCTTATCCATGTAATGTTGGATTCTCTTTCATATAATATTCTTCTTAGTAGAAATTGGATTCATTCTATTGGAGGAGTCCCTTATACCCTTCATTGGATAATAAAGTATACATATAATAATAATATTTACATGATAAAGGTAGATCTGAAATCTGAAATTTGTTTACAAAGTGGATCAAGACATAGGAATCCTAGTCATAAGCTTTTTAACACTTTTATTCCATCTTCAAAAGTGGAACTAGTGTATTGCAATGATAAGGACATTGATTATTATGATTCACCCACAACTAAGCTCTTTGGTGATAATTAAGGCCCATTAGATTTTACATTTGTCTTCATTACAAAGTATAAAATGTCACCATCAAAGAATAAAGAACTAAACTTAGACATATCAGTGGCATATACATAATATTCAATGGATCCTCCTCAAAAATCTAATATATCCACTTCCTCTAAATCAATAAATGATGCTAGTTATATATCTTCTTTTGATGATAACAACAAATATCTTACACAAAAATAAATTTAGTCAATTTATGGAAAAGGACTTAAAACATTTTCTTGATTTAGGTAAATGGCAATGGTTTTCGTATAAAAGAGAAAGGTATCAAGGTCCATCTAGAACTAAATACATAAGGTTTAACGACTAGACTTGGTTATCATCCTTTAAAACCCACCAAACCTTCATGTAGACCTTCTCTTAATGTAAAAAAAATAACACAAGATTTTCCTAAGGTATCACTTAGTCTAGTTCATCCTTAAATGAAAATAAAAATATTTCAATAGATACCTTTCCAAATGATGAATCCTTAGTGGAATTTTAGGGATTTTATGATAAATTGCCTCCATATATTCATGATCATGGATTTACTTATTGTATAAATGCTAAAGAATAATTTGGGAAAGATGCTTATGCATCAAATGATATAGAGGATTCTCAAGAAATCTCCCAAAAGTTTCCTCACCCTCTCGAAGTCCCAAAGTGCAAGACACTACTTAAAGGAGATATTGTTGATGTATCAATGGATCTATCCAAACTCAACAAGGTTATTATAATTGGAAAGGGCCTTGATTCTAATTAACAACATGGATATTCTACACTCTTAAATGATTTTTCAAAATTATTTTCTTGATCATATTATGATATGCTTGGTATAGTTCCTAGGGTAATTACGCATATCATTGTGTTGCATGAGGATGCTAAAACAATAAGGAAAAAGATTCATAAGATGAACCCCAAGGTGGATTTGTTGGTTAAGGTTGTGTTATCCTCGAATCCACCTATGCTCAATTCATGGGATAACCATTATGAAACTTATCTATTTTGTATCTTACAAAATCTAAGCATGCAAAACAAGGCCAATTGCGTTAGTCCTTATGCATGGTCCCAGGGGAAAGGAAGTCATTCAAAGTGTTTTTTCACTTTCATTTCATTGTATTCATCTTTTTGGTGCAAGTTGTGAAAATCCAATTGTTGGGAGTTAGAAAATTTGGTACACTTACAAGAGCGCTAAATTTCAGCACCCTTGCAAGCTAAGATGCAAATTTAAAGGGGGTTACAAGGTCACTAATATTTAGCAACCTTGTAAGTCAGAGTTGCAAAATTTAAAATTTGCAAGGAAAATTTTTTTTGCCAGCCTTGCAAGTTACCAATTGAAATCTCAATTACAAAGACATTAAAATATTCACTCCTGCAAATGGAACTCCCACATGAGTTTCATTACTATCAAAATTAGTGACATTTTAAATGGTCTTTAAAATTGATTTTAAATAAATTTTGTTTCATTATTTGACCATTTATTTTTTTGTTCATCTTCCTACATCAAATACGAGTTCATTTGGAGCACACAAATTTGTTTGTGCATGGATCGTGGGTGATTTTCCTTGTATTTGGTTAGGTTTTTCGTTGTTATTCTATAGGTATGTTTTTACCTCTTTGACTTTCTCTGTTCATTTTTGTTTATGTATTATGTTAAAATTTCTTTAATATGCATTCACATCTCTTATTTTTCATTTGTTACACTATTTCAATCTATTTTTTAGAGTAAGTCCTAGTTATCCCTCGTCCCATCCTAGGGTTTGCTAGTTTTGTGTTTATTTCTTGAAGCAACCTTGCAAACTTGTTATTCTCGACTATTCAAGGTTGTCTTAGCTTTACATACCCAAAGGTTTTCAAATTTTCACCGACTCTTAAAAGGTCCAAAAAAATTCTTACAAATGTGGGTTTTTACCTCTTTTGAATAGAGTTTACTCATTCCCTAACCTGTATAGTCACAGGTTTCTACCACTTACATTTTCCATATTTTAGGTTTTGTTAATCGTTCATGAACCTAATCATTTTTTATATTTTTTGATCAGTGAAAAAGTCCAATCAATGTTGTAATAAGCTCTATGATCTTCTTTTTAAGAACCAACATCAAATTTCCCTACTCATACGTGGTATAAGCTACGCTTATTGAAGTCAACATTTTTCACCTAGTGTACATGCATAAGCTAAATATCCAAAGGTATTTTGCACAGTTGTGTATTTACCCTCAATTTTAAGGTAAAGGTTTTTCCCCAACCCAACAAAAAATGAAAAGTTCCTTACTTTACTTGTATAGTTGAACATTTTTCTGATTGTGCAAATAACAAAACAAGATTCCATTTTTGCAATATCGGAGAATCTCTTCAACTTTGAAAAAATTAAAAAGATTTACCCATCATTTTGCAAGGTCGGGGTTTTTCCTTGACCCTACAATTGACTTTGCAAAAGTTTTCAAGTCTCGTGTATAGGCGGGGTTTTTCATCACCAATACATGAAAGTTGTATGCAAGTTGCATTGTTGGTAAAAAACCTTTAACCTAAAAAAAAAGTCTAATGTTCTAACCCCATATTGCATAGTTATAGAATTTCTTTGAATTTGCAAGACATAATTGAACTTCCCTTATTTCATAGTCATCAAATATTGATGACTTTACAATAGTTTGGTTAACATCTTTTTCCACTTGCAATAGAGACAAAATTCAACATAGATGTACATCAATGTTTCATTTCACTTGCAGAGGCGCTATTTTCCAGCGACCTAACAATTTTTCCAAAGTTTTCTAACTTTGGATTTTTTTCCCACTTGTTCCTAATTGTCTGCTTACGCTTCATTTTTCACACCAATTATGCTCAAACACGAGTACATGTGAAATAAATCTAAATTTTCTCCTCATTGCAATTTCTAATGTGTAAGTATTTTTCCTAACACTACAAATATGCTAAAAATTTCATACAGTTTCTTGCATACACAGTTCAATAATTTCATGCTTGCCTTCCTGCAAGTATTTGATCAATTACTTGTATCTCACCAATGATGGATCTATCAACTAGAAAATACAAAGCCATGAAATACAAGCATCAAGGTGTTTTATGGCTACAATGGCTTCATCAAATGTTGATGATATTAAGGACACAAAGATTGGGCTTGTGGACATGTTCGAGTTTTTGGATAGAATGAGGAAACAACCATTGAGTGATGACTTGAGGTTAATTGTTAAGAGTAACATTCATATGGTAGTTACATTTCAAGTAGCTACATAGAATCAATAATTTGTTCTTTAGGTGGCTTTGCACTATAACATGAATGACATAATTTTTAGAGATGCTAATGGTAACATAGTCATGAGACTAGATATAAAATTCCTTCATAATGATTTCTTATGTCCTAAAATTGAGTCCTACATAGATATAGCCAAGGAATATACAAAAAAAGAGTATGATAGGTACCTAGATACTATAAAATGGGAAATTAATAGTAAATGGTTGTAGACACCTCAACCAAGAGTCTCTAGGTGGCCCAAGAGTCTCCCTTGTAGTGATTTCATCCAAGAGGTGAACAATCTAATCACTCTTCTCAATAGAGTGCAAGGTCTGCCTACCTCCACCAATTTTGAAGATTGGATGTATCTTTACATCAAGATAACAATGAGGGGGAAGCAACAAATCTTCTGGAGCCAAAAAATTAGCGATGCAATTCATGCTCATTTAACTAAGGTTCTTACTACATCAAAGTTTTATATGACATCTTAGTTAGTGTACATGTCATAGTAGCCATGAGGAACTTTGTTGGTTTAACAATAGGATATAGGAAAGTGATTCAGGTTTATAAATACTTTCCAAAAATAACTCTAAATGACAATATTCACCATTTCCGAAGGGTGAATGATGCATTCTTTTCTCCATAGTGTGTTCTTGTGATCTAGAAGTGGAAATAAGAGAGTGTCAAATGAATCTTGGGAAGTTGTAAATAAGTATGGATGTCTGTGCATCTATAATTTCCTGCCTTTACATATGTGAGGGTTGTTTGCTTCACTAGTTATCCATACATGCTTTATCACTATCCCAGTGAGAAGATTGTTTTGATGGAGTTGTGTAGGAAAAAACATTATGCTCATAGCAAGTAGTTGGAATCCCACAAGTTGTGTTTCAAGTTTCCTTTGGAAATTGGTTGGTAATCCATCTAGACCTCTCCTAAGTCCAAGGAAGTTGAGCCAAAGTAGTGTGTAACACTAAATATGTTCAAAAGGAGACTTGATTTTGATTACCAAGGTATGAAGGATTGAATCAAGAAAGCTTATTCACATGCACATTAGATTGAGGATGTATGGGTTGATATCAGGACAAAGGAAGAAATCAGAAAGATGGATTAGTGCAGGCTAACCTTACAACAAATTATGGAATTAGACTTGGTTGATATTCCCAAGGGAATAAAATATGATGGTGATATCTTGGATCCTTCCTATGTACAAAAAAAACATTGCAAGATTCCCTCTTCCTTTTATTTAGTGATCTAGAAAGGAGATAAATTCAATAAGAGAAAGATTTGAATTGATACTTGCTAACACTAATGTCTAATTGCTAGAAAGAGGGTTTCAATTGAAATAATTTATTATTGACTCAGAGGGAGAAAAAGAAGATCCTGTAGGGAAAAATTCTGAGTTAAGGACAAAGAACAAGAGCAATGCTCCTAGTTCTAGTAAGCCTATAAAGCCCAAGATCACATTTATGGTAAAAGGTAATAAGAAGAAAAATAAAACAACCACACAAATAACATCTATTGAGGTCCAAGAAGAGTCTATCCAAGAGGAAAGGAAAGGAGAAGAAGGCCAACATGAGGAAGAGTGAGTATCTCCCCATGAGAACATTCCTGAAGAACCACCAATTTTTTCTTCTCCCATTGTTAATGTTGAGTCTATTATTCCTTCTACATCTTCACTTGTTTCTGATACTCGTACTACTACTATTATAGTACTATTTGTACATTCATCCCCTTCCATGAGGTCTACTTTTGAAATTCCCAAGCAAGGTTTGGATAATATTTCTGGATCACTGATGTCTTTTCCTAGTCTATCCTCACCATCATTAGACATGACATCTCAATCTAACTTAGAGTAATATATGGCTGAGTCAGTACAAGTGACAAATGTGGAGATTCAAAATATTTTTTTGAAAAATACCTCTCCTATTGTAAAAACTACTTTTGTTGATGCAAGAATGTCAAAAATGATTATAGCACAAAATTCATATAAGGATTCGCCTCTTCCACATTGGTTCTCTTTAAAAACACCAAATAGAAAGAAAGAAGTCTCCCTAAATCACTTTGAATTCACACAACTTACATCTATGAAGGAAAAAAAACAAATAAGAAGGTGAAGAATCTTTCAAGGTTGATGGTCGATAAAGAGGGAAATAGGTATGCAGAGGTAGCTCACCCTCCTGAAAAGACCTTTGAAGAGTTGGATATCATAGAATATTCTATCACAAGAGTTGATCTAGGAAAGGTTACTCATGAGAGTGAAAAGGTAGATGTTCAATCTTCCTTGAAGTCTCTCATAAAGAGGTTTGATAAGGAGAAGGAAAATGATCATTACAAGGTAAAGATAAAACTACAAACATAAGTACTACAAAAGATTATCTAATATTATGAGTCCGTTGAACTTGAGGTAGTGGTAGTTGTCTGGACAATCCTATAATTCGAAAGGTGGAGAAGGTGCACACTAGAGGTAAAGTGGTTGGTTGCACTAGGAAAAGAAGTTTTGAAGTCTGTCATGGAAAATCTTGAGAAAATGGAAGGCATAAAGGAAAAGATGGATGGAACTGTCAACTCTTTCTCTCAAGAGAAGGAAAAAGTGGAGAATAAGAAGCAAGAATGGGTGGAAATGAATAATTTTGGGACATAAACCTTGATAAAATTTAGGATCATCCCCGATAGAGATGTATATGTGGAAGAGAAATAAACCATGCTTCAAAAAGAGACCATACTCATTGATTTACTCAATGATTTGCAAGCTACTCATGAAGTTGGTGAGGAAAGTTATACATCGCTTATCAACATGATAGAAGAACTTCCATGTAGGATATGTGATGATGATCATAAGTTTATTTCACTAGATGAAGTTGTTTAGGAGTTCATCAACATGGTTCAAAAGAAATTTAAAGACCATGTATTCTTAGTGTCTCTGATGGATAAACTCTTATATATACAATTGACATTGGACAACTTGAAAGTGTCCATTGGAAAGCATGAAAAATCCTACAACACAGTCAAAAATTTAGTTACAAGAGTCCGTGAAGTACAAGAAATTTTGAATAAGAATGATGATTACTTGGAGAAGGATGGTTGAGAAAGCTGAACATGCCTTGATTTTTCCTTAGTTTAGTTTTTGGTATCTTTCATGCTTTTTGTAATTAGTTCAAGATAATTTACATGTCTTTTTTAGAATTGTAAATACATGTAAAAACAAAGAATTCCACCAATAATTTTGGACTCCAATGTTGAATAAGTCAAAGTAGTTATTTCTTTCGTAGATTAGCTCTTTTTCTTTCCTCTATAAATATGAGAGAGCTCATTTGTAATAGGTACCTTTCTATCTTATGCAACAAAGTGCTTCCCAAATTGTGACTCAACTTTGAAACTTTGTGTTCAAATTGCAAGATCAAATTCAGTTAATAAAAGGAGGATAATTTTGATTTCAACCTTTGTTTTGAATGAAGTTCAAGTATGAGTGAGAATGTTCTTATGTCTTTCTTGCTGATTTCTCTTATTGTTAATGGGATAAGTGGTAATTCATTTGTATGATTACAAGGACATTCAAGATAGTTTATATAAACTTTGTGTTATATTGATTACATGGAATTGTGTGATATAAGTCTTTCTTGGTGAAGATTATCAAAACTTTGAGCTTGGAATAATTCACTTTGTGTTTGGATCCATTAGTGAAGCAGGTTAATAGAGTTTGTGCTACAATGTGCATCATTTGCTACTATAGAATTATCTTAGAAGGCAACAAAAAGACTTTAAGCTTTTGTGTGTCTTTCAGTTACTTTAAATATAGTTATACTGGTAATATTTGATTCCTATTAAGTTTAATCAAGAATATTGGTGATTACTACTTAGGTAGATATTTAGAAGTGAAAAGAATTGCACAATATTACTGTGTTACATTGTAAATGTATTTTTTAAAAGAAGAGAAAATGATGAATTTAACACCCCCCCCACATGGTTAAAGCTGGTGTCAATAATTTTAATTTAGCATAGTTTACTTTTTTTCCAATAAGCAGAAAGAAGGGAGCCTCCCCTTTCAGAGAGGGGAGAACATTCTAATCATTTAACTGTGGCTGAAACTCCTATTTTGTAATTTGTAAAGGAATTACAAAATATTCAACCAATAGTTTTTTGGTGACTTTGCTAGGGATACAATCACACAATCAAAGCTTCATGCTTTTGATTTAAGTAGAAAAATATTCTAATATCTTATTGCAAGTTTGTGAATATCTTTTGTTGCTGGTTTGTGTTTTGTTTCAAGTACTACACCATGCAATGTAGAAGATATACTCACAGTCAAAGGGCGCAAGGTCATGTTGATCCTTTTTTTGAGTTGTTGCAACACCATCATATTATTCCTTCTCCTTTGTGGGAAAGGTCACCATTATAGTGTATAGGAAGTTACCCACCTCAAAGAATTAGATCACTGCTTCCAATTAAATCTTCTAATTTTCTAAGGGCTTTATATATCACACCAATTCAAGTGACTATTGTTCAAGGGGATATGGTAGCTCATCCACTACTAGGTCCTTGGGGTAATTTTTTTTTCCCTTTAAATTTGGAAACCCATTTACATGAACTTCCTCACATTTCACACAAGAACATACCTAAACTCTATGGTGATGGTAAGAAACATCCTGATGAGAATATTGTTTCTTTTTATATTGTATGTGGTGTTCTTGCTATTGAGCACAAGGATATTTATGTAAGGTTATTCATTGAGACCTTACAAGGAGTAGTAGTGGAATGGTTTTATACTCTTGCTCCTGGTACTATTAAAAATTGGGCTACTCTCTGTACCAAATTTGAAGAACATTTCAAGCTTGTATAAGATTCACATGCCTTGTTGATACAACCTAGCACTATGAGAAAAGAGGTACATGAACCCATTCCTTAGTTCATGGCCAAATTAAATAAGTTAGTAACAAGGATTCCAATTAAGGCCAAGCCAATGCCTCATAATCTCAAATGTCTCTTCATTAACACACAACTACCAAAGGTAAGTTTCTTGTTGCAGAGGAAAATTCTAGCTGATCTTGAAGTAGCACAATAGTTGGCTACTAGCTTTGAAGATGATTCGATTCTCTTTGATAAGACAAGGAAAGAAAGAAAAAAAAATAAAGGAAAAGTGTCTTCATCTTCATCTACCAACACAATCACCAATCCTATGGTGCAAAAACTAGAAAATGAATTGCTAGCATTGAAGAAATAGGTTTTTTAGGGTACATCTAATCCTCCATACAAGCATATTCCAAAGATAACCTTTCCAAATTCTCCCAACTATTTTGGTAATAGAAACCAGAACAAAATTCTTGCACTATTGGGAAGAATTTCTCTTGAAGCTCCACCCCACCAATGCAACTATGGGTTATTATGAAGCAGATAAAGATGATTATATGCAACCAGAGTATCCTATTGAAGAAAATATCGATAAATTCTAAGAGGAGGAAGTAGATTTGGCTAGTGACTCAAATATTGGCTATTTACATGTTGAAAATGGATCTGATGACTAGAATCTTGTGACTAATGCTTATGTTGTGTCACATGTTTGCATCAAAATCAATTTGTTCAACATCAAGCTAGTTCAATAAAAGAAAAGGATAGTTCATGACCACTAGTGACTATTTCCAAAAGGGGAACTCATTTGCTAGTGCAACCCAAAGATACAACAACAATTAAGAAAGTAAATGCCACTCATCCTCTTGTATCTTCTTCAACACCAAAGGCTAATACTCTAGTTCCAAAGACCAAGATTCTATTTTCAAAACCTACCAAAAAAATTAGCCCTTCCTCTTTGTAAAGTTCTTTACAATCCTTTGATATAAATGACCATGTAAAGAAGACTAAGATTCAAATGTTTGAGGTTGAATATCTAAAGGCTAATCCTGACCAGTTTGACAAACTTGTTAATTTTTTCACAGACAAGGGAACCTATCCAAGTTGTGATTCCTCTCATGATATCTAATTTTTTTCCAAGCCTGCACCTTTGTAAAGTAACTTGGTTTCTATTCCATCATCCGCTCCTAGGAGAATAGACCCACATTATATCTCTTTGTTAGTGAATGGTTATAAGTTGAGCAATTGTGTAATTGACTTCATTGCCTTTGAAAATGTTATGCTTGCCAAAGTGGCTACCGCTTTGGGTCTTAATCTTACAAAGAATTTTGGTCATTGATTTTTGATGGAGAAAACACAATTTCCTTTGATTAGGAAAATCAAGGATGCATAATTTTCTTTTGATGCATTCCTAGATAAGAAAATCAAGATGATTGTATTAGTGGTTGATGTTCTTGCATCCTATGGAATTTTTGTAGGAATTTTCTTGCAAGGATGTAGGAGGTGAATTGAATATGGATATGTCTGAATCTCAAATACCCACTAAGGGTGTTATGAAAAAGTTGCTTCCTAAAAGGGAATCGACATATTTTTGTGACCAAGTCAATTGATCCACGATCTCAAATCCTATTTGAGTCTTCAGGTATGGGAACATAGTTTTTGTAGATAGACGAAGATGTTGAACCTTCAAGTAAAATGTCAAGTAATGAGTCAAAAACTAATGGCTCATCCATTTTAGAGAAATAATAGTCCTCTTTAGAAGAATCATCTTTGGATGATTTGTCTTTAACAAATGGTGAAATTGCATCTGACGAAGAAGCCTTAGATTTTGATATTTCTATTCAAGGAGATTCAAACGATGTTTGGACAATTGAGTTTGATGGAAGTTTCTCTTCCATAGGGTCATGAGAAAGAATTTTTTTTATTTCCCCACAAGGAAAATTATTTCCTTTTTCTTTTAAGCTATAGTTTGACAACGCTAATGTTCAATAATTTAGAATATGAAGCATTATTGTTAGATATGGAATTTTCACATAGAAAAGGGATAAGAAATATACATGCTCAAGGTGATGCTAAATTAGTTGTTTATCGGGTGAGAAACTTGTATCAAACTAAGAATGAATGACTAAGGCATTACCGTAACTTAGTTTGGGATAGTATATAAGAGTTTGAAGATTTTAACATCTCTGTAGTCCCAAGAGAGTACAATGACAAAGCTGATCTATGTTGGTAGTGAAACATAGATTTTAGGAACTTGAAATGCTTGCTCTCTTCCTCAGATTTTCCACCTAGAAAGAGAGAGATTTGGGATACTAAAATGCTTATGTAACATTAAAATTATGATGTATGCAATGTAATATGATGTAAATGAACTAAAATAAATGAAAATGACTGAATAAAATGATCTAAAATGGATGCAAAAGTGCAATTTAAGATATGTTTGAAAACACAATGTGATATGAAAACAACTATGAAAGATGAAATGAAAAGAAATATGCAGAACATAAGGTACAGGGTCAGATTTGAGTGCACCTGGAAGTTGTGTGAGCTTTCTAGAATGTATGGAATGTTTGATGAAATTTTTCTATTTTTCATAGTGGGACTCATTTGCCAAGGGTGGCGAATCAGTCCTCCTATTGTTGAAAAAGTGTTAGGAACTGATTTTTGACAGCTGTGAGTTGATTTCTGACAAAATGCAGATTTTCAGATTTCAAGTGGGACTCATTCACCAAGGGTGGCAAATCAATCCTCCCCAATATTTTTGGAAAGTCATAAGACAACATTGCTACTTCGGATCTGGTAATGTTTGAATATTAGGTTGTCAGGATCAACTCTGCAGAAAATGGGCTGAAAACACTCAAAATGGTTGATAGGATGATAAGTTGACTTGAAGAGCCTAGTTGAATTGAATTCCACTTTTCAACACCTTTAAACCTGTTAAATCTGCAAAAAAAGTTGTAAATACACATGCACAAAGGGGAAAATATTGGGGGTTTAGTGAATAGGGGTTTGCCTTGGTCAAACCCCACTTTGGTAATCAAACCCAATAGAAATGAATGACATGAAAAGAAAATGATAAATGAATAACATGCAAGTATTAAAAACTTACCACATCCTTGAATATGCAAATCTAAAGTGATTTCAATGGTTGTTCCAAAGTGCTTGAATTGATTATTCGAAATGCTTGAGTGCTTGGAGATTGCTTGAATATGTTAGGAGATTGAATACTTGAATGAGGAGATGTAAAATGAGGTTAAAATCACAAATTTATACAAATCTTGTGCCTTAGTATATGTTCATACCTCATCACAGGCCGACATGAAGTGAATTTGAGTAAAATCCTGAAAGAAGTTTTGAAATATTTTGAATTTGGGGCCAAGGGGGACTTATTCGCCACCCTTGGTGAATGACACCCACCTTGGACCCAAAACCAAGTGTTGAGAAATTTTTATGTTTAATGTTGTTTGTCAGGATAGGACCCAAAAAAACACTTAATATAAGCATATGAGGTCATAAAAAGACAAAATAAAGCATGAGAAGGGTGTAAATAGTGAAAATATGCTTAAAAAAGCATAAAATCTTGTTACAAGACTTTACAACCTTCAAAATATGACTTGTTGATGAATGACAAGGTGGTTTTTAGGTGAATTGCATTAAATAAAGTCTAGAAGAATGTATAAATGTCTTACAACACTTCACAACACCTTCACAAGACATCGTTCTTTAAGTTTTAGCACCAAAATAAGCATGTTCAAGCCAAGATACATCATAAAATTAAAGAAACATAGTTCCAACACTATGAAACAAGACCTAAAAGAGCATGAAAATGGGAAGGGTCCATTTTTTGATGGTACATTTAGCCCCCATTTTAGTGAGAGAAACTTTCTTCCTCACAGTAAAGTAGCCATGAACATCAAAGAGAAGAGGGTTCAAATGCACTTATGTTAGCAAGATGGAATACAAAAAACAAGAAGGATGATCAAGTCCTCAAGATGAAGATTCCATGACAAACTGAACATAAGGACAAAGGAACATAAAAGTGTTGAGAAGAGATTGAGTGAAGCTTCGATCATCAATCCAACTAGTTGTGAAAAGAGATCTAGGTTGATTGTTTGAAAAAGAGAGAATGTGTACTCACTTTGGGGCCATGTAACTTTAGGTTTTCAACAGGGTGAGAAAGCCTAAAAAGAAGTAAGATACATATGGTAGTTGGTATGCACTCACAAGAAAACAAAAAAGTGGCTATGGGGAAAAGTCATGCATCTAGTTGGGCTTCCCACTCAACCATGCCAAAGTTATACCCATTCGATAACTTTACCAAGGCACCAAAAAGCCAAAGAAAATGTAAATGTTGGTTTAGGTTTTATAAAAAAAGCAAAATAGGATGGCACCATAGGCATGCAATTTGTGTTATGCAAGGTGTCCAAATAAATAAGACATCTTCATAGGCATGCAAGGTGGCCGAATGAGAATGCAATATGTAATATGTTCAAAGGAGTCTTGTTTAGTTTATGTAAGGTCAGCCACTTAGGGAAAATTGTGTCTAATGTCTCCAAAAGAGGACCAATCAAAGAATAGTATATTCACAACTTAGGGGATGCAGTGCGCCATATCAAACCACATAAAGGAATGCAATATGCTAAGAAAGATCACACTTATGAAGTACATCACACCCAATGTCATCCACAAAGTGATAAATGCATCACGTAAATAGAAAGGCTTTGCTAAGAATACAAATAATTAAATGGTAATGTATGCCCCCCACTTTAAAGGAATTTCTACACATCGTGCTATGAGAAATTACTTAAAAGTAGAGAAGAAAAGAAAATGCAAAAAGAAAACAAGAAATGAGATCCAACTTGGAAAGGTCTATGCCAAGTCAAATGTTTTGAAGTTAAGTTGCGTCATGTCAAGATGGAGGAGAAAATAAAGGAAAGAAGAAATTTCCCCCCCAAAAAAGAAAGTACACCAAACACATAAGGGATCTATGGATTTGGGGTCAGTATGTTCGTTGCTGCAATGTTTCGGATGAAAGAGCTCGAAACTGTCATCATTCCCCAAATACACATAGAACTGGAAGAATGACACAAAGAGAGAAAAAAAAAGGAAAAAATAAATTTTGTTTTGAGTCAACATGGAAGAGACATAGGGAATCTCAATGCTTTGCATCATCCCCAAAAGGAAAACACAAAACCAAAATGAAAAAGACAAGGATAATTTGGGTCAACATAGAAGAGACATAGGGTGTCTCTAGGCTTTGCGTCATCCCCAAAGGAAAACATAAAACAAAAGAGAAAAGGAAAGGACCATTTGGGTCAACATGGAAGAGACATAGGGTGTCTCTACGCTTTGCATCATCCCCAAAGGAAAACACAAAAAGAAAAAGAAAAATAGAAGACATGACAAGAAGAATAGAGATACACATAGAAGAAGTGTAGAAAGAGAAGGAAACATCGAACACACGATATAGGGGAACACAATACACACATGAAAAGAAAAAAAGTAAAAGGTAAAAGACAAGCAATGCAAATGTAAGTCAACCATTAACTAAGTTATTGTTTTCTGAGTCTTGGATGAACAAGTAGAAAAAGGAATAACAAGGTTGAGAGATAAACAAATGCATTACAAGGACAAGGCTAGCAATGTCTTACCTCCCATAAAATGTAAAAAGAAAGAATGAGTTGAGATGAGTAATGGGAAAAGACCATGCAATAGTGAGAATGGGAGATTCTACAACTAAAGCATGAAAGGATAAGGGTGTTTTAAGGGATGAGGGGAAAATAGTCAGTGTCCGTGAAGTGATACTTTTGCAGTATTTCTTTTAAAGTTTGAAATTCTTCAGTTCGATGGCCAAGAACACGATGGTATTTGCAATATGGTATGTTGGAGTCATGAGGGCGAATAACCAACCTATTTGAAGGTGGGAAAAGTATAAGACCTTTGTTTAAAAGCAACTCAAGTCTTCATTCACATTCAGGTGGAGGCTATGTAGGAAACTTTATCTTCTTCATTTTGTATGGTCATTTATGTTTACTAGGTTCTCCTTTTTCATGAATAAAATAAAGACTAGAATCCATGGGGATCCTAACATCCTTTCCATTAGAAATAGAGAATGGTTGTTCACATGGAAGGAGAATGTTTAGATTAGGAGGAGAATTCAAGATGACCTTTCCAACATCCGAAAGTTTCCTAGGTTGAAGAGGATGTCTTGTGGGATGGGAATGATCTCGATATCCAAGTCTTGCTGTGTGGGCTTAAGTTGGTTGTTGTTCAAAAATTTGATGGATGTCATGTTTGTGTTTTGTGTGACAACCTTGTTTACTTAATATAGTAAATCCTATACCATATGTTTCTTCAAGGTTGATAGGATTGTTTGTGACTTTGTGCTCATAGAATGGTTGAGATTGTGGTGGTTAAGAGGAACTAGGTTCACTTAAGGGAGGAACCATAGGCCCTATGTTGACTTCGGGATGTAAATAAGAAAAGTGATCAGTTGGTACAATAGGAGGAAGTTCTTGTGATCTCATAGAGGGATAAAAGGTTGTATTGGCTTCGAGGTTGTTAAGGAAATCATTGTAGAATTTTTTCATACTAACATCATCTTCTGCAATGATTTTGACTTCATGAGGAGGATAATCACGAGGAGTTAAAGGAGCATGATATTGTACAATGTCATTAAGGTAACAATAAAAGGTACAATTGGACATGTCTACCAATGATTTCAGGGAATGCCAAAACTTATTGAAAGAAAATGCCATGATTCCAATAAACTAAGATGTAATAAGTGAGGTAAAACAAAGAATATGTAAATGAAAATAGAATGCAAGAATAGGAAGGAAAAATGCCATAAAGTTTACAAAAATGCTAAGAAAAAAGTACAGAGGGACTGATTCGCCCTGGGTGGTGAATGAGTCCTAGTATGCAAATTTTTAGTGTTTTTCATAAATTTAAGGATGATTTCAATTCTTTTCAGAATGCAAAAACAGGCACAAAATGTAGAGTTTTAGTTTTTTCAATGAAATTAAATGCAAGAATGAAAACTAAATGAGTTTTATACTATTGCACAATGAAAGATCCTAGAATGCAATAAAAAATCAATATCCTAATTGAATGCCAATGCACATGAAAACTAGGATTTAAGATATGAATGCAATCAAAAGTTTGAAATTTTTTCAAAAGTATGGTTCACCAAAATGAAACATAGATTTTATGAACTTGAAATGCTTGCTCTCTTCCTAAGATTTTCCACCTAGAAGGAGAGAGATTTGGGGTTATAAAATGCTTATGTAACACTCAAATTAGGATGTATGCAATGTAATATGATGTAAATTCAACATAAAACTAAACTAAATGAAAATTACTAAATAAAATCATCTAAAATGGATGCAAAAGTGCAATTTAAGCTATGTTTGAAAACACACTGTGATATGAAAACAACTATGAAAGATGAAGAAATAGAAAGAAATATGCAGAACATAAGGTATAGGGTCAAATTTGAGTGCACCTAGAAGTTGTGTGAGCTTTTTGGAATGTCTGGAATGTTGATGAAATTTTCCTATTTTTCATAGTGGGACTCAATCGCCAAGGGTGGCAAATCAGTCCTACTATTGAAAAAGTGTTGGGAACTGGTTTCTGACAGCCGGGAGTTGATTTTTGATGAAATGTAGATTTTTAGATTTCAAGTGTGACTCATTCACCAAGGGTGGTGAATCAGTCCTCGCCATGATTTTTGGAAAGTTAAAAGACAACACTTCTACTTTAGATCTGGTAATGTCTGAATATTAGGTTGTCGAGATCAAGTCTGCAGAAAATGGGTTGAAAACACTCAAAATGCTTGAAAGGATGATAATTTTACTTGAAGAGCCTAGTTAACTTGAATTCCACTTTTCAACACCTTTAAACCTGTTAAATCTACAAAACAAAGCTGTAAATACACATGCACAAAGGGGAAAAATGTTGGGGGGTTAGTGAATAGGGGTTTTCCTTGGTAAAACCCCACTTTGGTAATCAAACCCAATAGAAATAAATGACATATAAAGGAAATGATAAATGAATAACATGCAAGTATTACAAACTTACCACATCCTTGAATATGCAAATCTGAAGTGATGTCAATGGCTTCTCCAAAGTGCTTGAATTGATTATGCAAAATGATTGAGTGCTTGAAGATTGCTTGAATATGTTAGGAGATTGAATACTTGAATGAGGAGATGTCAAATGAGGTTAAATCACATATTTATACAAATCTTGTGCCTTAGTATCCATTCATCCCTCATCACAGGTCGACATGAAGTGAATTTGAGTAAAATCCTAAAAGAAAGTTTGAAATATTTTGCATTTGGGGCCAAGGGGGACTCATTCACCATGCTTGGCGAATGAGTCCCACCTGGGACCCAAAACCAACTGTCAGGAAAAATGTTATGTTTAATGTTTTTTGTTGGGATAGGACCCAAAAGTACACTTAATATAAGCATATGAGGGCATAAAGAGACAAAATAAAGCATGAGAATGGTGTAAATAGAGAAAATATGCCTAAAAAAGAATGAAATCTTGTTACAAGACTTTACAACACTTCAAAATAGGACTTGTTGATGAATGAAAAGGTGGTTTTTAGGTGAACTACAATAAATAGAGTCTAGAAGAATGTAGAAATGTCTTAGAACACTTCAAAACACCTTCAAAAGACGTCGTTCTTTAAGTGTTAGCACCAAAATAAGCATGTTCAAGCCAAGATACATCATAAAATTAAAGCAACATAGTTCCAACACTATGAAACAAGACCTAAAAGAACATGAAAATGGGAAGGGTCCATTTTTTGATAGTATAGGTTGTATTAGCTACACTCTTGATTCCACATAAGGACTTCCATGGTTCTAGCTACACTATTGAGTTGGTATTTCAGCCTAGTGTTCCAAACAATTTAGATAACTAGAAAATATTCAATGATGATCATTAGATTATAGCATTTCTTGAGAAGGCCAAAAGTTTGAATGAGCTATACTTTAAAGGTAGTAACTATCCACCTCAAGAGTCAATTTCAAGGGTTGTTCATGATATTGGTGAGAAAGTAATGCATCTCAAAGGGAACAAAATTTTAAAAGGGTTAGTTTCTCTTGAAATAATTTTTGATAAACATGATTGCTATGTCAAAAAGCGATAATAGTTTGGATCTGATTAATCAAATGAAGTTAATAAAATCAACTTGGGAACTGAAGAAAATCCTAAGATGGTGAATATCAGAAAGTGTTGTCCTCCAAAAGAGAAAGCCAAGTTTGTTGAATTATTATGGTAGTAGATTGATGTACTTACCTACTCTTGTGAAGATTTAAAGTCTTTCCGACCAAAGGAGGTACAACATGAGATTCCACTGAAGGTGGGATATTTTCCTCATAAACAAAAGTAGAGGTAGTACAATCCCAATATTTTTGGTACCATTCTTTTAGAAATCCTAAAGATTCTCAATGCGAGGGTCATATTTCCTATTCACCATTCAATGTGGATAACAAAGATCCTTCCAGTTAGTAAGAAGAATGGGGAAATTCATCTATGTGTGCATTTTAGAAATCTAAATTAGTCATCGTTGAAAGAAAATTAACCCCTATTGGTAATGGATCATGTCTTGCAAATGTTGACTAGAGAAATGTTATCCATCTTGGATGGCTTTTCGAGATACAACCTAAGGAATGTTAGCAAAGAAGATCAACATAAGACTTCCTTCACCATGCCATGGGGTACTTTTTCCTACCACAAAATGTCATTTGTTCTCATTAACATCAATGCCACATTTCAATGAGTAATGGAATTAGCTTTCCATGATGTCATGGGTAAGTTTGTTCTTGTTTATCTTGATGACTTGAAAATATTCTCCAAGAAACGTCAAGAACATTTTTATCACTTACAACAAGTCTTAGAGAGGTGCCGACAACATGGAATTTCCTTGAATCCCAACAAGTAAATTTTTGGGGTTAGAGAAGGAAAAATTCTTGGTCACATCATGTCCAAGCATGGTATAAAGATTGAACTTGAAAGGGTCAAAGAAATTCAATCTCTTACATTTCCTATGAGTAAGAAATTAGTTCACTCTTTCTTTGGAAAGTTAAATTTCCTATGAAGGTTTGTTCCTAAATTCATAGAAAAGACACATCATATCATGATGATGAAGGCAAATACCAATTTTCATTGGTCTTCAGAAGGTAAATTTGCATTCAATGGTATCAAAGAAGATATTACATGTGCACTAGTGTTTGTCTACCCAAACTAAACTAAAGAGTTTATTATCTATAGTTATGCTTTCGACCATACACTTTCAACCATTTTGGTGCAGTAAAATAGTGAAGGGTTTGAGTCCCCTATTGTATTCATTAGTTGTCCATTGGAGGCTCATGAGTTGAATTACTCCCAAATGGAAAAACATGCATTCATTAAGGTTAAGTGAAGATTTTTTGGTTCTACATACTTAACTTCCATATCATAGCATTAGTGTCAGATTCTACAGTCGAGTTAATCCTGAAATAGCAAGAATTTGGTAAAAAATCAGGTAGTTGGATTTCCAAAATTCAAGAGTATGATATCGAGATAAAGCCCACCAAATGGTGTGTGGGAAAGGTTTGTGATAACTCATTGCTGAAAACACACTAGAAGTTTCAAATTATGAAGAGGTAAGCACTGGAGATGTTCCTACTATTCTATTTGTTAGTACAACTGACGAGTGGTATTCCAACATTGCTTATTTTCTAACATATGGAGAATTTTTGGAGCATATAACATACAAGGAGAAAAGAATGATAAAGCTCAAAGCTAGAAATTTTGTCTTATGAGACAATGGTTTGTACACGAGGGCTATTTATGGTACTTTTTTGCTTTGCATTGAAAAGGATCAACAAAGTAAGTTGTTGGAGTCTTTCCACAACTTGGCATGTGTTGGACATTTTTATGCAGGTTAGTGACAACTCACAAAATTTTGAGAGCTAAGTATTATTGGCCTACACTGTTTCAGGATGTGCACAATTGGGTATGTAAATGTGAACTTTTCTAACAATTTGTAGGGAAGCCTAAGTTGATTGCTCTTCCTCTCAAGCCAGTCATCATTGAAGAGCCTTTCTAGCAATGGGGCATTGAATTCATTGGTTTTGTCAATCCACCTTCAAGTTTAGAACATGTTTATGTTCTTAGAGACACCAATTACTTCACCAAGTAGGTGGAGGTTGTTTGAGTAAAGCATGCCACTTCATATCTAGTATGCAAATTTTTGAAAGAAAATATCATTTCTTAGTTTGGTGTGCCAAACAAAATCGCAACAGACAATGCTACTGCATTCTTGTAAAGTGAGATAATAGAGTTCTATTTTGAGCATGGAATTACACAATCACTTTCATTGGATTATTACCCATAAGGTAATGGTTAGGAAGAATCTAGCAACAAGAACCTGGTCACTATCATTCACAAGTTAGTTGACAAGAACTAGAGATCATGGCACAAGGTGTTGTATGATGCTTTGTGGGCTGATAGAATTAACCCCAAATGGGAAATAGGCATGTCACCATTCCATCTCTTGTATGGGTTAAATGCAAAGATTCCAATCACCTTACAATTTCCCACACTAAATTTTTCTAGGGTCATAGAAGGCGAGACATTTGATAGTTCTATTGACAAGCGTATCATGCAACTCTTTGAATTGGAGGATAAGCATGTTCCAATGGTGAACTGTATTGCAAGCACCAAGATCAATTGAATAAGCTCTTCAACAAGAAAGAAAATTGTCAATATTTCTAGGTTGGAGATCTAGTTCTATTGTGAGAGAAGAGAAGAGAACCCAAAGGTATGCATAGGAAGTTTGACTCATTATGGAGAGGTCCATTCAAGATTCACCAACTCTGTGGTGAAAACATTTTCTTGCTCACATACCAAGATGGAACTTCATTTTCACTACCACATAGCGAACAAAATTTGAAGAACTTCATTGAGTGAGGTAACAAATGAGTTTTGTAAATAATTTTATAGTATTTTTGTCATTTTCTTTTTGAGTCTTTTTGTTTTCTCGCCTGCCTCTACACCCAATGGATGGATGAAGGAACTTGGAGACTAGAATTATTCTCCCTTCAATCATTTCAAAGAGTGATCAAAGGAATCTCCCTAGCTAGAGCCAACTATCATCCTCAAATCCAACTATACTCATGGTGGAGTCATGGTTAGGAGGGTTCTTGAAGAGAATAGTCCAGTCCATGCAACAAGAGTAAACACAACAAAAAACAACTCATAGATATGAAACAAATGCAGATTTAGTCATTCAATATATATATATATATATATATATATATATATATATATATATATATATATATATATATATATATATATATATATATATATATATATATATATATATATGATAGAATTCAAATACAAAAACATGCGAGCTCATTGATCTCACAATTATAGAATATGCTCAAGATATAGTAGTGAATCTCCTTCGCAAAGAATCTAAATTATTAATCTTCTCTAGATCAAAACTACTTTCCTAAGGATCTATTACATCAATATATATTATATTTGGATCATAAGATTCCTCCATGTTAGCCCAAGAAGGTTTCACACTCCATGAAAGAGGTCTAACGTGTATACACAGATAGGTCAGACTTAAATCGATAAGACTCCTCCATAAATGAATGAAACGAAGTGTGGAATCCCAAGTAAGGTCAACCATGAACCACATAACATTGAATGATGTTTCCTTAGGCTCCAAAATTATTCTCCTTCATCTGATTGTCCAAGACTGTTAGGATGCTTTGTTGTGAGAAAAAAATTGATCTTCTAATGCGATAACTTTCCAGTAATAGGCCCAAATGCTCTGGAAATTGGATATGATGTAGATGAACTTTTCTAGATGCTAACTCTAGCTCTACAAGGTATGAAATGAAATTGCAACATAATGTAGACTGAAATATAGAAACTGCTTATGGTTGAACTAAACAGGAAAATGAAAAGAAACAAACTAAAATGCAAAATATTTTGGTTGATGCAAGATTGCTTGTGAACTAGGGATGCTCTTGCATCAACTCAATTCATGGGATAACCCCTATGAAAGTTGTCCATTTTGTAGCTCACAAATTCTAAGCACACAAAACAAGGTGAATTGCATCAGTCCTTGTGTGTGGTCTCCTAGCCTCGAGAAGTCATTTCAAGCATTTTTCCCTTTTCATTTCGTCGAATTTGTCTTTTTGGTGCAAGTTGTGAAAATCAAGTTGTTGGGAGTTAGAATTTTTTTTACACTTGCAGGAGTGTTGAATTTCAATGCCCATGCAAGTTAAGATGTAAAGTTAAAGGGGGTTGCAAGGTCACTAATTTTCAGTGACCTTGCAAGTAAGAGTTGCAAAACTAATAAATTGCAAGGAAAAAGGTTTATTCTGACCTTGCATGTTACCAACTGAAATCTCAATTGCAGAGGCATCAACAATCCCTAATCCTACAATTGTAACTCCTACATGAGTGTCATTAATTTCAAAATTAATGACATTTAAAATGGTCTTTAAAATTAGTTTTAAATAAATTTTGTTTCATTGTTTCCCCATTTATTTTGTTGTTCATGTTCATGCATCCATTGTGAGATCATTTGGAGCACACAATTTTTTTTGTACGTGGATCATGGGTTATTTTCCTCATATTTGGTTTGGGTTTTCATTGTTATTCTTCGAGTATGTTTGAACCTCTTTGAATTTCTCTATTAATTTTTGTTTATGTATTATGTTAAGGTTCCTTTAATATGCATTTTCATCTCTAATTTTCATTTCTTACACTATGTCAATTTGTTTTTTAGAGTAAGCCCTAGGTATTTCCCTCATCTTGTCCTAGGGTTTGCTATTTTTGGATTTATTTCTTGAAAAGACCCTGCAAACTTGTTATTCTTGTCGAATCAAGGTCATCTTAGCAAGTTACATACCAAAAGGTTTTTAGATTTTCACCAACTACTAAAATTTCCAAACAAATTCTTGCAAACATGGGTCTTTACCCATTTTGATTAGAGTTTACTCATTCCCTAACCCATATAGTCACGTGTTTCTACTGCTTACATTTTCTAGATTTTAGGTTTTGTTGACCATTTGTGAACCTAATCATATTTTATATTGTTCGATTGGTGAAAAAGTCTGATCAATGTTGCAATAAGCTCTATGATATTATCTTTAATAACCAATGTCAAATTTCCTTGCTCATACGTGATATAAAATACCCATAATGAATTGTTAGCATTTTTCATTGAGTGTACATGCATAAGAAAAATATTCAAGGGTATTTTGAATGGTTGGGATTTTTCCCCACTTGTGCAAAGAAGACTTAAAGTCCCACATGTATAGTCGATGAAAATTTTTGACTTGACATGAAATAAACATTTACCCTCTATTATAAGGTTGGGGTTTTTCCCTCACTCAACAACAAATAAAAATTTTCTCCCTTTCCTTGCATAGTCCAACATTTTTTCTAATTGTGCAAAATAACAAAATGAACTTCCATTTTGTAATAGCAGAGAATTTCTCAGACTTTGTAAAAATAAAAATATTTACCCATAATTTTGCAAGGTAGGGGTTTTTCCCTGACCCTACAATTCACTTAGCGAAGTTTTCAAGTCTCGTGTATAAGCGGGGTTTTTCACCACTAATACATGAAAGTTGTATGCAAGTTCCACAGATGCTAAAAACCCCCAACCCTACAAACAAGTCTAATTTTCTACTCCCATGTTGCATAGTCAGTGAATTTCTCTGACTTTACAATATTTTTGTTAACATATTTTTCCACTTGTAACAACGCCAAAATTAAACACAAATATATGAATGCTCCATTTCACTTGCAGAGGCTCTACTTTTCCATGACCTAAATTTTTTTGCCAAAATTTCCTAACTCTAGAAAAAATTTCCACTTTTTCCCAAATTTTTGCTTATGCTTCCTTTTTCTCATGCATTGCGCTCAAACCACAATACATGTGAAATCACTTTGAATTTTCCCCTCCCTGCAATTTCCAATGTACAAGTATTTTTCCTAACACTGTAAATATGCTAAACATTGTCATGCAGTTTCTTGTGCACACACTTTGAGAATTTCAAACTTTCCTTCCTACAAGTATCTAATAAGTTGCTTGTATCTCACGAATGACGAATCCATCACCTAGGAAAGCCAAAGCCATGTAATACAAGTATCAAGGTGTGATCCCAGCTATAGTGGTTTCATCAAATGTTGATGATATTAAGGACATAGAGATTAGGCATGTGGACATGTCCCAGTTTCATGATAGAACAAAGAAAAAACCATTGAGTTATGGCATGAGGAAATTTTTTAAGAGTAACATTCATATGGTAGCTTCATTTCCTGTAGTTGAGAAAAATGAAGAATTTATGCTTCAAGTGGCTTCACACGATAAAAAGAATGATAGAAATGTTAGAGATTCCAATGGAAACATAGTCATGAGATTGGATGCATAATTCCTTCATAAGGATTTCTTCTATTTTGAAATTGATTCCTACACACATATCACCAAGAACTATGCACAACAAGAGTATGATAGGGATCTAGATACTAAAAATGGGCAATTAATAGGAAATGGTTGCATGTACACCTTGTCCAAGAGTCTCTAGGTGGCCCTAGAGTTTCCCTTTCATCAAGGAGGTGAGCGATCTAATCACTCCTCTAAGTAGAATGCACAGTCTACCTACCTCCACCAGTTCTGAAGATTGGATGTAGATTTACACCAAGATAATAATGAGGGGGGAGAAAAAAGTATTCTAGCAATAACAAATTAGTCATGCTATTCATGCTCAGTTAACTAAGCTACTTACTACATCAAAATTTTACATGAAATCTTAAAGAATAAAATAATTTTGTGCTCTCTTTTGCTTTTAGGGTTTTGGACCTAAAAGGAGAGAGACAAAATGTCACTTATTCACTCAAGAACAAACCCTTGAAATTTAAATGCAAATGAGATTGGAATATGACAAACAGAGAGTTCTAGGGAATGAATCACAACAAATGATGGTTCACCACTAAGTGTAAACTTAAAAAATGCAAGATGTTTGAAAACATAGTGTGATATACAAATGAATACTAAATGACCTAAGAATGCAAGCAAAATGTAATAGAAAACTCTAAATTTGCAGATGTGCACTTGGGAAGTTGAAGAAGGTAGGATGATGCCCTAGAATCCTGAAAAATTCACTGTTGATGCCAACTCGGACTCATATGCCAAGCTGGGTGACTTAGTCCAATTTTTTGGGAAATGTGCAAGAACAAGTTTCATGAAAAAGGGTACTCATATTTGCAAAATTCATTTTTAGGCCTGGTAAGTGGGACTCATTCACCAATAGTGGCGAATCAATCCTCTTTTGGATTTCTAGAAATTCAAAACAAGAAACTGTAGCCCTTAGCCTGCTTTGCTCTTCCTGACAGATTTTCGGATCTAAAACTACAAGATTCAGCCAGTAGGTCTTCTCCAAGCTTCTCTTAGGACTTTGACAACTTTGAATTTCTTTGATCACTTTTCCAATCTTGACTTCTTCAGAAATCTGTAACCTAGACCTACAAATCACACACAAGAAGAGGGAAAAATGTTGAGGGGTTAGTAAATAAGGGTTTTCCTTGGTCAAACCCCTTGTTGGTAATTAAACCCTTGAAATAAAATGAAATAGTATGGAGAATTATGAATCAAAAAGTAATGATGTTGGGAATCACCAAACCCTTGCAATAAGATGTTGCAAACATGTAGATATTTTCTCCAATGGATGTGGACTTGAACTCTAGCTTGATGTTGATAGATCTTGGATGCAATGCTTACAAGTCATACACCATAATTGTTAACTCTAAAACAACATGATGCAAGAAATATTTGACATGATGGAAGACACTTGAAGGAGCTTTTGAATTTTTGATAACCTTCCCTTGAAATTCATTGAATGCTCTTATGAATGCTCAAATGCTCTTGTGAACTATATGCATGAATGCTTGTAAAATTTGATATGTATGAAAATGAGAGAAATAAGCTTGTATTTATAATCAGCTATGCAATAATTCCCAAAATTACAATATCACAGGCCAACCTTAGATCTTGGAGAATGAAAAATACTAGAATTTTGAATTAAATTTGAATTTTGAGCTAAAGGGGACTCATTCACCCATAATGGAGAATGAGTCCCACCTTAGGCATTTAAGGTGGGTTTCAGGATTTTGATATTTTAAATGATATTTATCAGGATTAGTCAAAAAAATACACATAAGTAAGGCCTATGGATGCAAAATGGGGCCAATTAAAGCATAAGAAAGAAAAATTATTAATGAAAAACCTAGAAAAGTGTGAAAGTATGTTATAACACTTTACAAAACTTTGAAACAAGGCTTGGTGAATGATCACGAGAGGTTATTTTATTAATAAGACCCTAGAAAAGTGTGAAAGTGTGTTACAACAATTTACAACACTTAAGTAAGGTACCACTTGAATCCTTTTAGTTCACAAGGGCCCAAAACCTAATGTGAATGTGTTATCCACATTACACCACTAAATCAAGGCAACATTGAAGCCAAAATCCATAAGGACCAAAAAAGTGTGAAAAATGTCAAAGGACCCTTTTTTCAACACTACATTTAGCCCCCACTTTAGTGAGAGGATGAACCTACTTCAAACTCACACTAAAGTAGACAAACACACTCCAAGAGGTGTTCCAATGAACCAATACTAGCAAGATGAGACAATAAAAATCAAGAGGGGTGATCAAGCCCCTGGGATCAAGATCACATGGCAAACCAAACATAAGCACAAAAGAATGCACATTAAAATGATGTAAAGAGAAATGAAAAGGCCAAGCATACACTACCAAAGATGAAAAAAAGAAAAAGAAAAGAAGTAAAAGCAAGAAAAGAAAGAAAAGGATCAGATCAAGATTCAACTATTTGTCCATCACCATATGGATTAGATCTAGGCTATTTTTTCTGAAAAGACACACACTCACTCTGAGGTTACAAAAATTCTGGTTGTCCACTAGGTGGGAAGTCCTAAAAGGGTGAGAAACATACACTCATGGTTGGTATGCACTCAAACACAAATGCAAGTGGCCCTATGGGGAAAGTCATGCCTCAGATTGGGCTTCCTACTCAACTATACCAAAGTTATACCTTTTCATAACTTTAATAAGGTGCCACACAAAAAGAAAAATGATATTTCAAGCTTCACGAGACAAACAAAACTTCTTATGCTTGGAGCTCATGAACAAACATGATGGCTCCATAGGCATGCAAGCTATATTATGCAAGGTGGCCATATAACAAATGTAAAGTGCAACATGCAAAGGATGTTCAGAGGATTCTTGCTTAGTTCATACAAGGTCTATAACTTAGGTAACATTATGCCTAATATCTCCAAGAGAGGACCAATGAAAGAATAGAAGATTCACAATTGAGGGGATGAAGTGTGTTACATTCGGCAACTAAGAGGAATGCAATATGTTAAGATAGATCACCCTCATGAAGTACATCACACCCAATGTCATTCATAAAGTGACAAAAGACATCATATGAAGTAAGAAGGTTGCACTAAGAACATGGAAGATACATAGGGTTCCTTGATGCCTTGTTTCATCCACAAAAGGAAAACACAAGAAAAATGAAAAAGAAAAGGTGAAAGAACAAGGTAAAGCTTTTTTGTCAACATGAATGTCTCGATGCCTTGTGTCATCCCCAAAAGGAAAAAAAAAAGACAAAGATAAAGATAAAATGAAAAGGAAAAGAAAAAGAAATCCTTTTGGGTCAACACGAAGGAGATATGAATGTCTTGATGCCTTGTGTCATCCCCAAAAGAAAAAAAAAGACAAAGATAAAGATAAAGTGAAAAGGAAAAGAAAAAGAAAGCCTTTCGGGTCAACATGAAGGATATGTGAATGTCTCGATGCCTTGCCTCATCTTGAAAAGGAAAAAAAAGAGAAAGATAAAGATAAAAAGGAAAAAGTGATGCATGACATAGAGAATAATGAAGGTACAAATAGAGGAATGTCACAAAGATAGAGAACATCAAACAAAACATCATGGGGGATCACATCACACACATGCAATCACATAAAATAAAATGAAAAAGAAAGAGAAAATGAAAAATACTAGTAAGGAAAATGTGAGTCAACCTACGAGCAAGTGATCTGCCTCCCAATCTAAGTATGTATAAGCAAAATGTATTTGATGAATTGAAGGGACAATGAAAAATGCATTACAAGGACAAGGCTAACAATCACTTTCCTGCATTGAGTGCAAGACAAGAATGAGCTAAGGTAGGTGATAACAAAGGTCATGTAATAGTGAGAAGATAATTTTCTTCAACTATTACATGACAAGGAATAGGAGAGTGTGTTATGCGATCATTGGATATAAATTATTACCATTGAAGTGATCTACTTGCTCAATATTTCTTTTAATGCATGACACTCATCACTACTATGTCCAAGGACTTGATGACAATCACAATGTGGAACTTTGGAATCTTTAGGATATAACACAAGTCAGTTCATAGGTGGTAATAGTATTAATCCTTGGTTGAGAAGAATTTGTAATTTTCACTCACTTTTAGGTGGTGGTCAAGGAGACTTCAGTTTTTCTAACTTGTAAGGCCTCTTGCATTTTCTAGATTCACCCTTCTCTCTAATTGAAGGAGGAGGACCCAAAGTCATCCTCTCATCCTTGTCATTGTTATTAATTAAGGGTTGCTATCGAGGAAGGAGGACATTCAGATCGGGAGGGGAATCAAATATCACCATACCATCATCACAAAACCTTAGATATTATCTAGGAGGCTTGCTATTATGAGAGGGATCTTGATATCCTAAGCCCCTTGTGTTTTCATCTGTTGGTTTTTTCTCTAAGAGTTGATGAATTTCATGTTCACTTGTTGTATCACATCCTTGTTTTGTCAAGATTGTGAAACCTTTTCCATATGTTTCTTCAAGGTTGATTGGAGTTTTTGTTACTTTGTTATCATAATATGGTTGAGTGTTTTCTTGTATAGAGGAACTAGGTTCACTTGTTGTAGAGAAATTAAGTTCAAATTTTGTTTCAGGATGTAAGTAACCAAACATCTCAAGAGGTGGTATTGTAGGAGGATTTGTTTGGTTCATGGATGGATAAAAGGATGCATTAGCTTCAAGTTTATCAAGAAAATCGTTTAGGAATGTATTCATGCTATCATCATATTCTCCAATGATGTCAACATCATGAGGAGGACATACATTAGGAGTTGAAGGAGCATGAGTGAGTTCGATGTCATTAGGGTCAATTTTCAAAGGTACAACTTGACACATCTACTAAGGATTTTAATGACATCCAAAGATTATTAAAACACTTATCCTGATGCAAGTTTTAGATTCTAAACTATGCAACAATGATGTAAATGCAATTTTGATTTTAAGCAATGCACAAGTTGGATGAAATTAAACTAGATGCAATGGATTCAATGAAATAGGAAATATTCAAGCTAAAACAAAGAGATAACAACAACAAACAACAACTCTGAAAATGAAGATTAAATGACAAAAAATTGTATGCAAAATGTGCAAAGGGACTGATTCGCCCAAGGTGGCGAATGAGTCCTGGTATTGTTTTTTTTTTAAATTTCAGAATTTTTGAAATGAATCTTATGATTTTTAAGTTTTTTGATGCAAGCCTGAAATGCAAATGTAGAACTTTTTTGATTTTAAATGAAATTAAGTGCAATAATGCAAGCTAAATGATCTTTTCACTAATGCAAAGTTTGAAACCCTAGAATGCAAATTAAACAATGTAAAGCCTAATGCAATGTTAATGAAAGTTAAATATAAGATGTAAATGCACTCCAAATTAGAAATATAATGCTCTATATGTAGGTTCACCAAAATGAATAAAATAATTTTGTGATCTCTTTTACTTCTAGGGTTTTGGACCTAAAAGGAGAGACAAAATGCCACTTATTCACTAAAGAAAAAAGTCTTGATATTTCAATGCAAAGGAGATTGAAATATGATGAAGGGAGAGTTCTAGGGAAAGGATAACAACAAATGAGGGCTGACCACCAAATACAACCTTGGAAAATGCAAGATGTTTGAAAACATAGTGTGATATGAAAATTAATAATAAATGACCTAAGAATGCAAGTAAAATGTAATAGAAAATTGTGAAACTGAAGATGTGCACTTGGGAAGTTGAAGAAGGTAGGATGGAGCTCTAGAATCCTTAAAAATTCATTGTTGATGCCAATTGGGACTCATATACCAAGCTGCGCGACTTAGTCCAGTTTTCTAGAAAATGTGTAGGAAATTTTTTTGGGTAAAAGGGTACTCAGATCTACAAAATTCTTGTTAAGGTCTAGGCAGTGTGCCTCATTCACCAATAGTGGTGAATTAGTCCACTTCTAGATTTTTGAAAATTCAAAATAGGAAATTGTAGCCCTCAGTCTGCTATGCTCTTCCTGACATATTTCCAGATATGAAACTATAGAATTCAACCTGTAGGTCTTCTCCAAGCTTTTCTTAGGACTTTGACAACTTTGACTTTCTTTGATCACTTTTCCAATCTTCAATTCTTGGAAAATATACAACCTATCCCTATAATTCACACACAAGAAGAGGGAAAAATTTTGAGGGGTTAGTAAATAGGGGTTTTCCTTGGTCAAACCCCTTGTTGGTAATTAAACCCTTGAAATGAAATGAAATGGAATGGAGAATGATGAGTGAACAAGTAATGATGTTGCAACTCACTAAACCCTTTGTAATAAGATGTTGAAAACATGAAAATATTGGCTCCAATGGATCATGTGGAATTGAACTCTAGCTTGATGTTGGTAGATCTTGGATGCAATGCTTACAAATCCTACACCACAATTGTTAGCTCTAAAACAACATGATGCAAGCAATCTTTGACATGATGGAAGAAAATTGAAGGAGCTCTTGAATGCTTGATAACATGCCCTTGAAATACCTTGAATGCTCAAATTCTCTTGTGAACTATATGCATGAATTCTTGTAAAAATTTCTAGGAATGAAAATGAGAGAAAGAAGCTTGTATGTATACTCAATTATGCAATAATTCTCAAAATTACATCATAGGACAACCTTAGATCTTGGAGAATAAAAATCCACCATAATTTTGAATTAAATTTGAATTTTGAGCTAAAGTGGACTCATTCGCCATCCTAGACGAATGGGTTCCACCTAAAGGGACTCATTCACCCATAATGGTGAATTTCTCCCACCTTATGCATTTAAGGTGGGTTTCAGGATTTTGGTACTTCAAATGATATTTATTTGGATTATTCATAAAATACATATAAGTAAGTCCTATGGATGCAAAATGGGGACAATTAAAGCATAAAAAAGCCCACTTATTAATGAAAAACCTAGAAAATTGTGAAATTATGTAACACTTTACAACACTTTGAAACAAGGCTTGGTAAATGATGAAAAGAGCCTATTTTATTAACAATACCCTAGAAAAGTGTGAAAGTGTGTTACAACACTTTACAAAACTTAAGTAAGGTACCACTTGAATCCTTTTAGTTCACAAGGGCCCAAGACCTAATGTGAATTTCTTATCCACATTACAACACAAAATCAAGGAAACTTTAAGCAAAAATCCATAAGAAGGACCCAAACGAGTGCGAAAAATGTCAAAGGACCCTTTTTTTGGACACTGCACTTAGTGTATGCCGCAACATCCATGAGGAACCTTGTTGGTTTGACAATAGAAGGAGATAGAAAAGTGATTCAAGTACATAAATACTTTCCACAAATTACTCTGATTGGAAACATTCACCATTTCTGAAGGGTGAATGATGCATTCTTTTCTCCATTCCTTTGTGCTTTTGATCCAAAATTGGAAAATAAGAGAATGTTAGATGAATCTTGGGAAGTTGTAAATAATTATGGATGTATGTATCTACAATTTCCTACCTTTACATAGCTGAGGGTTGGTTGTTTCACTGGTTATCCCTATGTGCTTCCTTGCTATCCGAGCAAGATAATTATTTTCATGGAGTTGTGTAGGCCAATAATTTATGTGCATAGCACGCAAATAGAATCTCACAAGCCAGGTTTGAAGTTTCGTTTGGTAATTGGCTGGTACTCCATCTAGACCTCTCCTAAGGCCAACACACATGAGCCATAAATGTAGTGTGTAACACTAAAGATGTTTAAAAGAAGACTTGATTTTGATTACCGAGGTATGAAGGATAGAATAGAGAAAGCTTATTCACTTGTGCATTGGATTAAGGATGTATGGACTGATATTAGGACAAAGGAAGAAACCAGAAAGATGGATTATTGTAGGATAACCTTACAAAAAATTAGGGAATTAGAGTTGGCTGAAATTCCCTAGGGCACAAAAGATGATGGTGATATATTAGATCCTTCCTATGTGAAAAACAAATTGTGGGATCTCCTCTTCCTTTTATTCAATGGTATAGAAAGGAGTTAACTTCAATAAGAGAAAGATTTGAATTGATACTTTCTAACATTAATGTTTGGTTGCTAGAAAGAAGGTTTGAATTGAGATAATTTCTTATTGGGTCAGAGGGAGAAACAAAAAATCTTGCAATGAAAAAGTTTGAGTTGAGGACAAAGAACAACAGTGATGCTCCTTGTTCTAGTAAGCTAGGTAATCCCAAGATCACATTTGTGGTAAAAGGTGGTAATAATAATAATAAAAAACCACAAAAGTATCATCTCTTGAGGGCCAAGAAGAGTCTATCCAGGAGGAAAAGGAAAGGAAAAGAAGGCCAACATGAGGAAGAGTGAGTATCTCCCCATGAGAACATTCCTAAAGAACCACCACTTCTCTTCTCTCATTATCAATGTTGAGTCTACTCTTCCTTCTACATCTTCACTTTTTTTTGATATTCTTGCTACTGTTATTACTCTTGTAGTTACAATCAATGTACCTCCTAATGTAATATTCCTATCTATACATTCATGCATTTCCACCAGGTTTTCTTTTGAAAGTACCAAAAAAGGTTTGGACAATATTTCTAGATCACTGATGTCTTTTCCTAGTCTATCCTCACCATCCTTTGAGATCACATCTCAATATAACTTAGAGAAATATATGGTTGAGTTAGTACAAGTGATAAATTTGGAGATTCCAAATATTGTTTTGACAAATACCTCTCCTATTGTAACAACTACTTTTGTTAATGCAATAGAGTAAAAGCCAAATATGGCAAGAAATCCAAATAATAATTCACTTCTTCGACCTTGGTTCTATTCACAAACACCAAAGAGAAAGAAAGAAGTTGTCTCCCTAGATGAATTCGAATTCATACAACTTACATATGTGAAGAAAAAAAAAAAAGGCGAAGACTCTTTCAAGGTTGGTGGATGATAAAGAGGGAAATAGGTATACAGAGGTAGCTCACCCTCCTCCTAACAAGACCTTTGAAGAGTTTGATATCACAAAATACTTGATCATAATAGTTTATCTGAGAAAGGTTAATCATGAGAGTGCAAAGGTAGATGTTCAATCTACCTTGAACTATCTCATAGAGAGCTTTCACAAGGAGAAGAAGTTAATGGATCATTACATGGAAAAGCCATAACAATTGACAATAGTAGTATGAAATGTCTATTGAACATGAGGCAATGTAAATTGGTGTTGATGATCCTATAGTTCAAAATTTAGAGAAGGTGCACACTAGAGGTAAATTTTTTAGTGATTTTCTTGACCGAATGGTTGCACTAGGAACAAAATTTTTGAAGTCTTCCATGGAAATTCTTGAGAAAATGGAAGGTATAAAATAAAATCTAGATGAAACCATTGAATCTTTCTCTCAAGAGAAGGAAAATGTGGAGAATAAGAGGCAAGAATAGGTGGAAATTAAGAAGCTTGGGATAAACACCTTGATAGAAGTTGGGATCATCCCCAATAGAGATGTATATGTGGAAGTGAAAGAAACCATGCTTCACAAAGAAACCATCCTCACTGATCTACTCAATAATTTTTAAGTTACTCGTGAAGTTGGTGAGGAAAATGATAGACAACTTATCAACATGATCAAATAACTTCAATGTAGGCTATGTGATGATGATCATAAGTTTCTTTCACCAGATGTAGTTGTTGAAGAGTTCACAAGCATGGTTCAAAAGGAATTTGAAGATCAGACATTCCCAATGCCTCAAATGGATTAATTCTTGGATATACAATTGAAATTGGACAACTTGAAAGTTTCCATTGTAAGGCATGAAAAATACTACAACACCGTCAAAGATTTAGTTACAAGAGTCTGTGACATCTTCAAGTATACTTCAGGCCTAAATGATGATAAAGTACAAGGAATTTTGAAGAAGTGTAATGATTACTTGGAGAAGGATGGTGGCAAAAATTGAACATGCCTTGATTCTACATTAGTTTAGTTTTTAGTATCTTTCATGTTTTTTTTATTAGTTCAAGATGATTTATATGTTGTTTTAAGAATTGTAAATACATGTAAAAATAGAGAAGTCCACCAATAATTTTGGACTGCAATGTTGAATGAGTTAGTTATTTATTTCCTAGATTAGCTATTTTTCTCTCATCTATAAATATGAGATAGTTTATTTGTAATAGATACCCTTTTATGTTATGCAACAAAGTTCTGCCCAAATTGTGAATCAACTTTGAATCTTTTGGTTCAAATTGTAAGATCAAATTCAGTTAACAAAAGGAGGAAAATTTTGATTTCAACCTTTATTTTGAATCAAGTTTGTATGAGTGAGAATGTTCTTAGGTCTTTCTTGCCAATTTCTCTTATTGTTAATGAAATAAGTTGCTATTCATTCATATGATTGTAAGGACATTCAAGATAGTTTATATAAACTTTATGTTATATTGATTACTTGGAATTGTGTGATATAAGTGGTTCTTGGTGAAGATTATCAAGAATTTGAGCTTGCAATTATTTAATTTGTTTTTGGATCCATCAGTGAAGCAGGTTGATATACTTTGTTCTACAATGTGTGTCATTTGTTACTACAGAATTATCATAGAAGGTAGCAAGAGGACCTTGAAATTTTGTGTGTTTTTTAGTTACTTTAAATATAGTTATACTGGTACTCTTTGATTACTCTTACATTTAATCAAGATCATTGGTGATTACTACTTCTAAAGGTAGATATTTAAAAGTTTAAAGCATTAAAAAATATTACTGTAGAAGATTTTAAATGTATTTTCTTAAAGAAGAGAAAATGACAAATGTAACAAACCCCCCACATGGTCAAAGCTAGTGTAAATAATTTTAGTTTAGCATAGTTTACTTTTGTTCCAATAAGAAGTAATAAGGGAGTCTCCCCTTTCAGAGAGGAGAGAACATACTCATCATAATTGTGGCTAAAACTCATATTTTGTAATTTGTAAGGGAATTACAAAATATTCAACCAATAGGTTGTGATAAAGAAACTCTTATAAGTAGGCTTTATTCACCCTATTAACTATTCACGTTGGATATCAAACATTGTGGATGTTGTTGCAATGTAGAAAATTATACTCCTTTCTAAGAGAAAGTATAATTTACACTTAATTTGGACCTATTTTAGTGACCTTACATTTATGCATTTCTAATCCTCATTAATGGAACTCTAATACCATTTAATATGAATACATGGCCTATTTTATTTATTTCTTGACACTAACCCACATTGAATAAACATTATCAATCAAATTGATGCCCCAAGATAAATTAGGTCGTGAGCATTTAGATTAGGACTCATTTTTCCATGGGTGAATGGGTCCCCTTTAAGTTCAAAAATTCAAAGTTAAATATTTTTTTGGTGGAATTTCAAGGTCCTAAATTCAAACTCTAAGTTTCAACTTTGAGGATATAATACACAAGAAAATAGAAAGGAAGCCTATAAAGCTAAGTATTTTAATCATTTTTCACTAGACAAGCAAGAGATTCATATGAGATCATAATCATTTGCATTCAAGAGAAAGGAAAAATAAATTGATGCAATAAGGGGGTGGTAGACATCACAAGATGTCAATACAATGACCATTAAACAATTTTCCAAAGCCAAAACACTTCAATTCTTCATTTGTCAACATTCACCTAAGTTTTCCCTTCTAACCATCAGGAGTTGGTTTAGGGAAAATTTCACCCAAACTCTACAAATGACCTACCAACTAAATGAATGATTCAGGTACCCTTTAAGGGCTCACACAACATACCCAATGATCAACAGTAAATTATTTTCACCAACATGGAGCTTCAATACACCTGCCCTGCTCTAAGCTACTCAATTAGCCCACTTTTCCAAAGGAGGTCCTTCCTAATCACCAACCCTTCACAAAAACTCATCAGTCATAAGTTATGTTTCAAAACATCAAATTTCACAATTAGTTTGCAGGTTCAAGGATTCCACTATGCTGATCCATGAAACCCTCCATTCACACACCAAAACACAAGGGTTTATTGAAAAATGTATCTATAGGGATTCCAAAACCAAACTAATTCCTCATACATACCATATATGGTCTACATACACTCACAAATCCCTTACATAAACTATACAATCAAAATTACACTAAAACCAAAATTTGGTTACTCACTGTCTCATGAAAAACACTGTGTTTATCCCTAGGGCATCACTCCCAAGCCACCAAAATGTTTCCTTTTGACTCCAAACACATGTGAACACCTAAACTAGCACAAGACATTCCACTCCTCCAAGTAACATGACACAACAGTAGGAGGAATGACTTCTACATTAATTAAACTTCAAAATCAGACCTTGTTCGTCTTGAACAGGCAATTACCAGAAAATGGGGAGATATTCCTCTAAAATTAAGTAAAGACTCTCAAAATGGTCAAAAATGAAAGTTAGAACATGCCACTACAATTTCCAACCAATTTCAGATCAAATCCTTCCTGTACGGGTCCGTACAGTCTCAAGGAAGAACAAAATACAATGAAAAATGCTTGAAAACGTTGGTATTCTATTGGAATTCTTTTACAAGATGATTGAACAACAACCATGTGAGACTCTTGAGGAGTTTTATACATTTTAAAACTCAAACTACCCCTCAAACAACCATAACCACCCTTTGAACTTCAAAGACTCTTCATATTCTGTCAAAGTTGCACTTTGACAACATTACATTGACAACTTCACATCTTTTTGCAAGTTTTGCATTTTGAACTCCAATGTTTTCCAAAACACCCAATTGCATATCAAAATGGTCTTTGAGACCTTATTCAACATGAAAAAAACATTAACATTCCCTCTACAAACCTAGACTCACTCAAATTCATCTTGACACTCTTTACCAAAGCAAATTGTGCATTAAGGTTGTAGGTGCTCCTGCACCATCAATCAAGCATTCAAAGTTGAAGTCTTGGAGAAAAATTCTATTTTTTTTGTAGGTCTTCAAGCTCATTTTGTTAACAAGATCAAGCATTGTCAAATATTGATGATAGATGCCTATGGAGGAGCATGATGGATTCTAGGTTTTGGGAGATGCACCAAGCCATTCAACCAAGCCTAGTGACTTGTTTCCTAAGTGGTTTCATTTTATATTATCATTCTAATTTCTACCTAAAGGAAGTTATATTCAGATTTGTGGTATATTAGGGTGATTTGATATCTCCCAAAGTAGGTATTTGTCACTATTGATTGTTTCATTTAGGGATCCTATTCTAACACATTTGAGTAGGGTTTCTTTGCATTTAAGATCTTGTAATCTTAGACTCACTTAATATTAGGGCTTACACATACTTTCATGTTTTTTATTTGTTATTTTCATTAAGGTTTAGTTACGAAACTAGGGGTTTGATCGAGGAAAACCCCCATCAACACCCAAAAACAATAAGTTTGTTTTGCAGATTTGTTATAGATTCAAATCTAGGAGTGATGGTTCAAAGCTATAGGAAAGAAATGTAGGTTTCAGGCTCAAATTTTAGATTCATAAATTTCCAGAAAAGGTGACCTAAACCCATTCTCCCATGGGTGAATGAGTCCTTGATAGGCTTGTAGAAACTAATTTTTATGATAGGTGCACAGTGTTAATCCCTCAGATTTTCCAAAAAAAATTGTTGTTTCTCTTATTTTTATGTTTAATCTTTAAGATCGAAGTGGTAGATTGCATTTTGGATTTTATTTTATATTTTTAGTTTTTCTCCCCAAAGTGTTGTTTGACCTTGACCCTTGTCCTTTAAGCATAAGGAAATATGAAGATTCTCATTTTGAGTTGATTCACCTTAGGGTTGATAATCAATTCATTGTGAGGATCTCATTTCCTAATGAATTGAGGAAGATAGGGTCTATTCCCCCCTTTGCAATTACCTTTCCATTTTAGGAAACCCCACCCTATTTTTCTTCATTTCATTTAGGTGAACCTAACCTTGTACAAAAAAAATCTTAAAATTGGAGTCCATTTCAACCCTGGATATGAATTTTGCACTAGTTTGCATTAGTTTCATTACATTTAGGGTTCTTTAAAATTGCATTAGTGAACATTGCATTTAGGGTTAAAATTTCATGTTTGCATCCTTTAAATTCATAGAAAATTTAAAAAATTGCATTAGATCTGCATTCATTTTTCATTGTAATTGCATCAAGATCATCATTCAATCACCTAAGTTCAGATTTAGATCTAAATTGCATTCTAAAAATAGTCATTTATTTCATCTTTTGAACTTATTTAGAATTGCATTTAGACACCCTTGTTCTAGAAAACCTATTACAAAAACCCTTGTTTGTGATCGAGAACATAAAATACATACAATAAAATTAGATCTTATAAAATTAAATTTGAAAAACCTTGAGCTAGGACCCATTCGCCCATGGGTGAATAAGTCCTTGTACAGATGCTTTAGACAAGTTTCTAGTGATTTTTGGCCCCTATTTTGCACTTCTATTGTTGTTTTAGAATTTTAGAATTGGTGTCCTATAATATAATGTTTTTGAATTAAAGCTATTGCTTCTTTAGTTAGATCTTGTAGCATGTTAGAAATCATTTCTTGTATATTTCAATTGGGAATAGTGTTAATTTTTTGTAGTTTTCCTTTATTTTCAACATCATTTCATAGTGTAGATAGATTAGTTTACATTTTTCATTGATTAGAAAACAAATCTAAAATAAAAAAACATCAAAAAAAAAAAAAAAACAAGAACAAATTGATGAAACCCTTGGAGAGAGCATATTTATTTGATCATGCTAGATCTCTTTTTCTGAGTTAACATATACCTCAAGCCCTTTAGTAGTGATGAATTCGACATGCTAGATGAAGCCCTTGAGGATTTCATCTCACAAGGTTCATCCACTAAGGATTGTCATAATAAACCAAAACAAAGAGATGTTAATGTAATCACACCTTAGCTTATCCTTTACCCACCCTCACTTCATCCTCGAGTTCAAAACAAACTTGTGCTTATCTTAGAACCACCTAAAAATAAAACATTAAAACTAGGAGATATATGGAACTTTACAAGCAACTTGATAGTAGTAATGTTTCTCAACAACTGAGTTAGAATACCAATTCTCACACATACAATACATGGAACAATAGGAAACAAAAAACTACTCCCATTTCATTACCATTACCTCAACCCATCTTGCGTAGTGCTCCTTATTTTCCTTTGCATAGTGGAAAGGAGTATGATCTTGTTGAACAACTTAAGAATGTTAAAAAAAAAAGGACATACAACTGAGAAAGGGGGGGAGTGGATAAATTGTCATAGAATATTAAACTTTTCAATCTTTACTTAAATTTAATCTCATATCTGATGAATGAACAGTAAACCACAAGTACTTAATCAATACATTAGAAACAGAGAGAACACCAAATTTTTTTAATGTGGAAACCCTGTTAGGGGAGAAACCACAGTGGATGTTAGTCCACAATATTATACCCTATTAAAAGTATAATGAAAATGGTAAGGGGAATGCACATGCATTTAGGCACACTGCCTAGAGCTCACTGCTCAAATACAATAGGGTCTCACTGCCGAACAATACAAAAAAGGATTAAATCTAGAGGGTATGAACTGAGAAAATAACTTCTAGACAAGCTTGATTATAGTTCCAGTTAAGCACAGAAAAACTCCTTCACTCTTCACTCTCACTCTACTTTGTAATCGAATGAATAGATCAATTATTGCACACTTGCACTATCTCTGGCTTCTCTCACACCACACACACACTAACTCTGCTCAACGAATCACTCATATATATCCTCATTATGGAATTACATCAACCACTTAGTCGGCCAGAAAAATAAAACATATTTACAATGTCGGCCCAAATTAAAAATTAAATTTTAATTGCAAATTAAACACCATCGGCCAATACAATGATGCAACCCAAAAAAATATCCATGAGCGTGCCAAACATTCAAATTTAAATCTCCAAGGATCCACAACATGTTACCACCAACATGTTGTCCAGGAACACGAAAACCCGAACATGCTCAAGAAAAATATTTGACCACGAGCACACTGATCAATGCAGATGTAGAAAAATGATGGAGAATGATCTAGAAACATCCAAAAACATTAGGAACTAACAGAGAGGCATCCACAACAACTAGAATTACATAAAATTCAATTAGGAACACTGATAGAGACCACAAAAAAAATTTCAAAACACAATTGTTCATAGCACGATCAAGTCTTCACGTGAACCTCTAAAACTTATGGTAGATGAACTAAATACTCAACAATAAACCATTTAGTCCACAATAGCTGATCTTCAACACACATAACAAAATACCTTCATGACCTTCACTGTTCCACTGGCAACCTGCAACTCTTCTTTTAACAATTTTCTCAATATCCTTGACATATACAACCTTCAATACAATAATGCTAATAGTGTTGACATCAATGACAACCAAATATCAACAACATAACCACAACATCCAACAATCTCCCCCTTTGGCATTGATGGCAACACATGATTTGAAAAACACCCTCAACACAACTCTCAATCAACACTTACTCCCCCTTAGATTCTAACTCTTCTTCCTTGACCTCTTCTATACAATATTCTCCCTAGATAGGCAACAATTTTTTAGATAACTCTTCTCCCCCTTGACATCAATGTAAAAGATAAGCATTATCATCCCACATACAAGCTTTGAACAACATATTTGCACATCTGACTGCTCCCCCTGAGTAGCAACCATGGAAACATGAATCTGGATCAAGAAATATAGATTTGAAGCAAATGGATTGATGCAAGTAAATGCATCTCTTAGTTCTTATCATGAGGGATAATCACCCCTAACATTTCTCTTAGATATTCAAAAGTATCCTTCAGATTTATGGCTTAGTGAAAGTGTCTGCAACCTGTTCTTTGGTAGGCACATACTCTAGTTTGACTTCTTTCTCATTTAATTTCTCCCTCAAGAAGTGAAAATTGATGGATATATGCTTCATCTTAGAGTGTAGCACTGAATTCTCTGAAATATTTATTGCACTTGAATTGTCACAGTATATGGAAATAGGCACTTCATATACCACCTTGATATCTTTCAGCATCTATTTCATCCACATCATTTGAGTACAGTTGTTTGCAACAACAATATACTTTGCTTCAACAAGATAGAGAAATGGAATTCTGCTTTTTGCTCAACCAAGACATCAGCTTCTTTCCTAGGAAGAAGGAACCACCACTAGTACTTTTCTTGTCATATACATCTCCTTCCCAATCCGCATTAGTATATGCACTCAAAGTAGGATCATCATCCTTAGGATACCAAAGTACAAAATGAATTGTTCCTTTCAGATATTTGAAGATTCTCTTTACAGTAGTCACATGAGATTCTTTTGGATTAGCCTGAAATCTAGCAACCATACATACAACATTCATAATTTCTGGTCTAGTCTAAGTTAAATAGAGCAATCTTCCAATCATTGTTCTATATCTTGTTTGATTTGCCTTAGGAGAATCATCATTCTATGTTAACTTACATCCGATTACTATGGGAGTACCAACAGGTTTTGAATCTTCCATGCCAAACTTCTTCAACCCCTATTTCACATATTTGGACTAAGATATGAGATCCCCTTGTCTAACTAAGTAAATTGTAGTCCCAGAAATAACTTCATCTCTCCAATCATACTCATCTCAAATTCACTCTTTGTTTCATCAACAAACTTCACGCACAAATTATCATCTCCTGCAAAAAATAATGTCATCAATATTTAGACCTCAATAATTAACTCTTTGTCATGATCCAACTTGAAATATAAGTTGCTATCAATAATACCTTTATTGAATCCAAGCTTCAATAAGTATTTGTCCAGTCTAGCATACTAGGATCTAGGGGCTTGCTTACTTCCATGTAGAGATTTTTTAATTTGTAAACCATGTCTTCATTATCAGTTAATTGAAATCCATCTGGTTGTTCAATACAAACTTCTTCTTCTAGTTCTCCATTTATAAAGGTTGACTTCACATCCATTTGATACACTTTATAGTTCTTATATGCAGCATAAGCAAGAAATAATCTAATAGCTTGAATTCTGGAAATAGGGGCAAAGGTTTCTTCAAAATCAATACCTTCCATTTATGAATACCCTTTACATACCAGTCTTGCTTTATTCCAAACCACTTCACCTTGTTGATTTAGCTTATTCCAAAAGACCCATTTAGTACCAATCACATTTTTATCTTTAGGTCTGGGAAGAAGTGTCCATGTATCATTCTTCTCAATATACATCGGTTCTTCTTTCATAGCTTCCATCCATTGTTCATCATTGTAGGCTTCATTGACATCTCTAGGTTCAACCTTGGAAATCAGGCAATACTCTTCTACTATCTTCCTTCTAGTTTGCACACCTTTACTCTTATCTCCTATGATTTTATTTTCAGAATGGTTTAGCTTTACATACCTTGGAACTTTAGGACTCTCTCGAGCTTCTGGTTCTATTGTTCTCTCTTATGCACTTGTACTTTTCTCTCCTATCTGACTTACTTGATTTACAAGAACAAATTGACGTTGTTTTTAAAGAACATATGGAACAATCTGAAGTTGATTCTATGTCTAAGCATTCTTCTCTTGATTTGTATTGTCTTCATTTGAATCATGTCCACAATATCTGGATGATCTAGTAGAGTCCTCATCAACTTTGAAATTTGCACTCTCAACCATCTTTCTTAGTGTTCTATTATAGCACCAATAGGCCTTTCTTTTGGTAGAGTAACCTAGAAATATTCCTTTGTCACTTCTTGCATCAAACTTTCCTATATCCTCATCTCTCTTAATATAGCATTTACTTCCAAAGATCTTGAAATACTTAACAGTAGGCTTATAGCCAAACCATAGCTCAAAAGGATTCTTACCAGAATTACCATTGACATTTACCCCATTCAAAGTGTACAGAGCGGTACCTATAGCTTCACTCCAATAAATGTGAGGGGCATTTCCTTCTATCATCATTGTTCTAGCAACATCAAAAACTGTTATGTTCTTTCTCTATGCAACTCCATTTTGTTGTGGGGTTTAGGGGGAAAATAACTATCTTCTGATCCCATGCTCTTCACAAAAGGAATTGAACTCCCTGGATGTGAATTAACCACCTCTATCTATCCTTAAGCATTTGATTTTTAGACCTTTCTCATTCTCTGCCATAGATTTGAAACTTTTGAACTTTTCTAATGCTTCACACTTTTCTCTTAAGAAAGCTACCCATATCATCCTAGAATAATCATCAATAAGCAACATAAAGTACCTTTCACCTTGAAGACTTCTGACTCTAGAGGGACCATAGAGATCAGTATGCACCAGCTCCAACAAACCATTTGTATGATGTTGTTTGCTCTAGAAGGAGACTCTAGTCTATTTTACCATCTGACATTCCTTGCAGATTGTGTTAGTAGGCTTCACTAGCTTAGGTAGATCTCTTACTGCTTGAGTGGAACTTACTTTTACAATGTTATCAAAATTCACATGGCACAACCTCCTATTCCATAACCAAATTTCATCTACTTGAGCAATTAAACAACTTTCACTAGTAGTATTCAGGTGAAAAATATTACCTTTTTTCCTTTTACCTGAAGCAATTATCTTTCTAGAGCTTCCAAGTATCCTACATCTTCCATATTTTAACTGTATATCATAACCCTTGTCCACCATATGTCAAACACTCAATAAGTTGTGCTTTAACCCTTCAACATAAAGAACATCATCAATGTTGTGCTTACCACCAAGACAAATAGATCCTCTGCCATGAATCACACCAACATTGTTATCTCCAAATATTACAACCATGCCGTCATACTTATCTAGACTTACAAATTTTCTTTTGTCACTATTCACATGATGTGAGCATCCGCTATCAATAATCCAATCATCCTTATCTTCAATTCAGGCGGCAAGAGCTTTCTCAACTTTAGCAGATTTAGTATCCACAAGACTATTTTCAATGGTAGCAATAAAAACCCATTCATCTTCATTTTCATTATCTTTATTAGACTCATCATCAGTCACTCCTTCTTTAGCATAGTAACATTTCTTTTGGAATCTAGACTTGTTAGGCTTAGATCTAGGAACTCTTTTTGGACATCTTGATGCAAAATGACCTATTTTACTACAAGAAAAATATTTAATAGGAAACACTCCTTTATACTTACCTTGTCCTCTTCCTTCTTTCTTCACAATCAGTGCTTCCAATTCTTCTACTTCTCTTTCTTCATCTTCAAGCTATTTCATTTCTTCTTTATACTTGAATGAATTTCTAAAAGATTCCCCCGGATCATATCTTTTCTTGTTTCTTGTGGATACAGTAGCCATAAATATAGTTTTAGTTTTGGCAACAAATTTACCAAATTCACTCAATTAAATGGCAACAAGTTTACCAATCAGTGTATCTCTTGTCATATTCGTCAATGATCTGGTTTCTTCAATAGCATGAGTCTTTGCTTTGTAAGAGGGAGGAAATGATCTAAGCACTTTCGCTACAATTTCTTCCTCTTCCAGGGTACCACCGATACATCTAATACCCATCACTAGTTCATTTACTCTCTGCATAAAAGAAGAAATATTTTCATCTTTACCCATCTTCAAATTTTCATACTTTCATTTCAAACTATGTAGCTTAGCCATCTTCACATGTACATTTCCTTTATACAAATTTTCCAGCTTCATCCAAATCTCATGAGCTATCTTCGGACCTATCACATTTTTCATTTCTAAATCTGTTAGAGCACTCAACAATTCTTCCAGATCCTTGACATTATTCTCAACTTCTTTAATCTCATCAGCAGTGGAAGGACCATTCTGAGGAATAACATACGTATTCTTACTAATCTTCTAGTAGGGTTCACCAATACACCTCAAATGACACTCCATCCTAGCTTTTCACAGTGAGTAGTTTTTTCCATCGAATCTAGGACTGTCCTTGTATGATGCCATTACGAATCACCTCAAACTTTTAAAATTCTTTGGAGGAACTTGGCTCTAATACCAATTGTTGGCAAGACAACGACAACCAGTTGAGAGGAGGGGGTGAATCAGTTGTCACAAAATATTAAACTTTTCAATCTTTACTTAACTTTAATCTCAGATTTGATGAATGAACAGTAAACCACAAGCAATCAACACATTAGAAATGGAAAGAACACCAATTTTTTTTTATGTGGAAACCATGCTAGGGGAAAAACCACGGCGGATGTTAGTCCACAATATTATACCCTATTAAAATTATAATGAAATTAGTAAGGGGAATGCACATACATTCAGGAACACTGCCTAGAGCTCATTTCTCAAATACAATAGGGGCTCACTACCCAACAATAAAAAAGAGGATTAAATCCGGAGGGTATGAATTGAGAAAATAGCTTCTATACAAACCTGATTACAGTTCAAGTTAAGCACACAAAAACTCCTTCACTCTTCAGTCTCACTCTTCTCTATAATTGAATAAATGGATCAATTATCATAGACTTGCACTATATCTAGCTTCTCTCACACCACACACACACTAACTTCACTCAATGAATCACTCATATATACTCTCATTATGGAATTACATCAACCACTTAGTTAGCCAGAAAAATAAAACACATTTACAATGTCAGCCCAAAATAACAATTAAATTTTAAATGAAAATTAAACACTATCAGCCAATATAATGATCCGACCCAAAAAAATATCCACGAATGTGCCAAACATTCAAATTTAAATCTCCAAGGATCCACAACATGTTGGCTAGGAACATGAAAACCCGAATATGCACAAGAAAAATATTTGACCATGAGCACACTGATCAACATGGATGTAGAAAAATGATGGATAATGTTCTAGAAACATCCACAAACATTAGGAACTAATAGAGAGCCATCCACAACAACTATAATTACATAAAATTTAATCAGGAACACCGACAGAGACCACAAAAACACTATCAGAACACAACTACTCATAACATGACCAAGTCTTCACGTGGACCTCTGAAACTTCTAGTAGATGAACTAAATACTCTCAACAGTAAACCCTTTAGTCCACAACAACTAATCTTCAACATACAAAACAAAATACCTTCATGAACTTCACTGTTCCACTAGCAACCTGCAACTCTTATTTAAACAATTTTCTCAATATTCTCAAAATATACAACCTTCAATACAATAATTCTAATAGTGTTGAAATCAATGACAACCACATATGAGCAACACAACCACAACATCCAACAAAGAATAATCTTGCTAAGATATCCTTATGGGATCTTATTCAAGCCTCACCTAATTACCATACTATGCTTCAAACAACTTTGCAAAAAGTTATGGTTCCTCCTAGTACAAATGCAAATGATGTAACAACCTTTATTCAAGGAATGAATTCAGTTAATCTATACATTTTTCTCATCAAAGTGAGTTACCTTCCTTGGAAGTGTAAACACAAAATGAAGCTTTCATGATAGAATGCATTAATAGGACCAAGATAAAGAGAACCCTTGTTCACAATGGATCAACCCTTAATGTGTGTAGTGTAAGCCTCTTGGATAAGCTTGGAATGAATAAGACTAAGATTGAACTTGATTCTTTGTTCATTCATAGATTTGATAATGGAAGAAAAAAATGCCTTGGTGTGATCACATTACCTATTTGAATTGGAAAAGTCACATTGTAAACTCTTGTCCATATTATACCTCAATACCTTTCATACAATCTTATTTTATGTAGACCATGGATTCGTGAGTTGCAAGTGGTGCCTTCGAGTCTTCATCATATAGTGGAGTATGTCTATGACAACCAAGTGTACACAGTCAAGGCCGATACTAAACCAGAAAGTTGTTTACACACTGAGGAAGATAAAGAAAGTCCTTTGAAAATATTGATACTAACTTTAAAGAGTAAATTGTGCAAGATGAAGAAAAAAAAGAAAAGAGTACTAAGGAAATCACAATTCTATTTTATAATGATTTAGGTTCTTTAGATTTTACACCTACATTTATGTGAGAGTATAAGATTACAACAAAAAATACTAAAAATGGGAAAGAACTGGCATTAATGTCAAGAAAAAACTTGAAAGAACCTTCGCAAGCATCTACTTCATCCACTCTAGAAGAAGACACAAGTTATACAAAAAACTTTGATGAAGTTGATTATGAACAACCACCGAATCCAAAAGAAATGGAAAGGCTTTATGGAAGAGCTTATGATCTCTTGAAAAAACTTGGTTATAGTAGAAAAAGATGTGGCATGAAAGAACAAGGAATTTGTGTTCCTATAGATCCTGACACATAAGAAAGTAAGACTGGTCTTGGATATTATCCTTGTAAGAAAACAAAAGCAGCAAAAAGACCTTCACTCAACATCAATATTTTCATGTGTAGTTCTTCTAAGATAACTCTCACTTTAAAGCATCATAAATTGATTGATACAACATGTGATGAATCATTGGAATACTTTGAAGATGATGAATCCTTGAAAGAAATGTTAGGAATTTATGTTAGGTCAGCAAATTTCCCTAAAAAATAAGGAGTCACTTGTGCTATGGTTAGTACTAAACAAGCAGATGAAAAAAAGGAAATCAATAATGTTGACAAAGATGAAGATGAACATGGGTATGTGTAGGATCATCATGGAAAAAATAGGGCCTTAAGTGGCAAAAAATTCTGAAAAATCAGAGTTAGGCAACTTGACGTAAAAATTTAATAAGTTATCTATATTATTTCCAAAATATGTAAGAATAGAATCTGTAGAAAATTGAATTTAGTTTCTAAACTACTAGGTTTATTTAAAAATAAATAAAATTATTTGGTGAAAATTTAAAATTTCAATGTAGTAGTACTTAAATTTTAGGAAAAAATAAAAAGTAGGTGTCTGTCTGACCACCGTAACTATAATAAAATGAGAATATTTTTTTATAAGATTTTTGATATAAGTAAAGGACTCATGTCTCGATGTGATGCATACTTTTTTGTAATTTTTTTCCAAGTAAATAATTAATTACAATTTTTTTATTACAACTTTTAAAAAATATAAAAACTCGTATGTCTGACCACCTTAACTTGGTCAAAACTTCATGAAATTAAATTTTTTTTTTTTAATCCTATAGTATGCAAAGCATAGAATGTGACACATGTTTTGGATTCAACAAATGTGATACCATTTGAAAGATATAGAATTTTTTCAATCAGCCTATCAATCAGGACTTTAGTCATATTTCAAATAGAAAATGAATAATAATTATTTATTAAATTCAAAGTGAAGCATAATTTATATTGGTGGAAAGCTGAGAATATCCTTTAAAAACCCTTTTTGTTTCATCAATTTTGGGTAAAAAAAAGTCATCAGCCACGTACCCTACACATACCCATCATATCACCACTTTTTGGCCCATCATGATCCTACACATACCCACATATCTCTAAAGTTTCAAGAAAAAATGCACTCCTTATGGGAAACACAATCAACATATCGATGGAAACATCTAATGAAGAAAGAGTGATTGAAAAAGGAAAGTGTCTCGATGAGGATGAATAAGAAGATCATGCAAAATTGTTACACGAATTTCATGAACTCTTCGCTTGGAATTATTCATACATGCCAGGTATTGATGCTAAGATAGTGGGAAACAACATAGTCATTGAACAAGATACTAAACCAGTAAGACAAAAGATGAATAATATGAATCCTAATATATCTTTATTGGTTAAAACTAAGATTGAAAAACTCATTGAAGTTGGCTTTATTCATCCTATTGACTATTCTCCATGGTTCTCAAACATTGTCATGGTTGCAAAACCTAATAATTGTATTAGGATGTGTATGGATTTTTTTTATCTTCATAAATCATCTTTAAAAGGTGATTTTCCCCTTCCTTATATTGAAATGATAGTAGATTCAAGTGTAGGCCATACTTTATTATCATTCATGGATGGTTTTTGTGGATTCAATCAAATCTTTATCAACCCTCAAGATCAATAAAAGACAACATTCACTATATCTTGGGGAACATTTTGTCGAGTGTTTATGCCTTTTGGATTAAAGAACGTAGGTACAACATATCAAAGAGCTATGACATTAATATTTCATGATTACATACATAAGATTTTGGAAGATTATGTTGATGATATTCTAGCCAAATCTTTAACTTGTCAAGATAATGTTAGCATCCTTTGAATTTTTTTTGAAAGAATGTGTAAGTATATCATAAGATTTAATCCAAAAAAATGTTTCTTTGGAGTAGATAGTAAAAAACTTTTAGGTTTTATAGTATCCCACAAAGGCATTGAGGTGAATAAGAAGAAAATTGATGCTATCATTAACATTCCACCTCCTATAAAAATTTCTTAGTTACATAGTTTACAAGGAAGAATTCAACCTATCCATCATTTTGTGTCATCCTTGGCAGATCAGATATTACTCTTTACACAACTTCTTAAGAAAGACTCACAATTTAATTGGAATGAGGATTACAAATAGGCCTTTGAAATTTTGAAAGACTACCTCACTCCTCCTATTTTACAACCTGCTATGCAAGAAAGACCATTTACCCTTTATAAAACAACATCAGCCCATGCTTTAGCAACATTGTTGGTTGACCAAGAAGATAATGGTAAAGAACATCACACTTACTAAATTAGCCAAACTTTGATTGACTACAAAACCCGATATAAAATGATAGAAAAATAATGTTCGACTCTTGTATTTGCTACTACTAAAGTGAAACATTACATGTTAAATGTGGGAATTCATGTGAGGAAATTTTTTGATCCTTTAAAATATCTTTTCGCTAAAACTGATTTATTAGGAATCTTAGCTGAATGGGTTATGTTGTCAACTAATTTTGATCTTAAATTTGTCTCTCAAAATTCAATCAAAGGACAAGCCTTAACAACCCATTTGGTTGATACTCCTTCTCCATTAGCATTACCTAATATTGACTCATTCCTGGATGAGAGTTTGTTGACTATAAAATAAGAAACATGGGAATTGTATTTCGGTGGGTCTTAGTGTAGAACTAGCTCTGGAGTAGGGGCTATAATAATTTTGCCTTCTGGAAAGCCTATTCCCTAATGATTAAACTTCTTATACACAAATAACAATGTATAGTATGAAGCCTTAATTTCTAGATAACACACAACTTTAGCTCTTAGTGTTTAACAGAGTAAAATATTTGGCGATTCTCAATTAATCATTAAATAGATAAGTGTCCCATATCAAGCAAAACATGATAAGTTATATAAGTATAAAGATCTTATAATGAAATTATTGGAATGCTTTGAATCATATACCATTGAAAAAATACCACATGTAAGATATAAAATTGTCGTCACTAGGGTTTAGGACCTAGGACAACAAACTTTCTATACTCCAAATTCAAGGAAACTATAGATATCTCAATCCAAGGATGAAGTAGGGAAAGTGATCTTACAATAGGGTGTCCTAGGGTCTGATTTATGGTTACAAGAGGGGTTTACCACCAAGCTAGGGCTTGGAAAGACTAATAAATGCAAGATCTAATGTTCAAGCCTAGTAATGCATGAAACTTGAATGAATGACCTAGAAATGCATATAACTAAGAACAAAAAACTATAAAATAAGAAGTGTGCACCTAGAAACTTGTGGAGGCTTGAATGAGGACTGGAAATTCTGAAAAAACTATTTTTTATGCTAGCTGAGACTCATATGCCAATTTGGGTGTATCAGTTCTAGACTAGGGTTTCAAGGCCAAAATAAGAATTTGACAATGTTGATTCAGAATATCCAAAAACATTGAGAATCCTTGTAATAGGACTCATATGCCACAAGTGGCGTATCAGTCCCACTAGGCCTTTTTGAAGGGTTAAGATTTGAATCAGGTCTCAAATCTCTTCTCTTTCCACCACACCTTGTTTCCAAAAATGAAACCCTAATTTTGGACTTGTAGATGACTTTTTGTTGGAGATAGAAACCTTGCAAATGAGGGGACAACACCAAGAACTTACTTCAAGCTTATAACCTAATATTCAAAGATACTTCATGCTCCAAAACACCTAGATCTACAATCACACATGTAAAGAGGAGAAAAACTTGTTGATTGTTTAGTGAATGGGGGTTTCCCTTGGTCAAACCCCTTTGAGGTGATTAAACCAAATCATAAGATAATTAAATAAGGACATGAAAAATGAAACATGGAACATGAAACATGAACAATGATACCTTGAATGATGTCTTGTAAATCTGAAATTAAATATGAAATGACCGTGAAGGATGTAGATCTAGACCCTATAATAAGTGTAGAACAATGCTTGATCTTGGTTTTTCTGTACTACATCACAACACTAGCTCAACAACATGCTTGATGCTTGATAATCTTGACATGATGATGGATCTTGAATTTCTGCAATAATTGATAAAGAATTCTACCCTTGAATGCCTTTGAAATGATCTTGAATGGTCTCTTGATGATCTTGTAAAGTCTGGGAACGATTAGCTCTTGAGTGCTTGACTTGATATCTTGAATGCTTCATGAAATTATGATTTTATAACTTGTTTATATAGGAAATCCATCTAATATCCTATTTATTAGATCCCACAGGTTGACATTCATGAAATTTAAACTTAAAACTTAGATTTCCTACTCAAAACCTTAAAAATAGGCCAAATGGGACTCATACACTATCTGTGGTGTATAGGTCCCACTTGGGTGGGACACATATGCCCAAGGTGGCGTATGGATCCCACAGGGGCTTTTTGGAGAAAGTGTCAAGGAGTGAAGAAATTAAGTTTATTTGATTTCTATGTTAGGATATCGATTAAAATATGCCTCAAGATGCATAATATAGGTCTTATGGGCCTGTTAATGATGATATTAAGTTCATAAATGAAAGAGGGTCAAAAATTCAAAGTGGAAGTGTAAATAAATATACTTTACAATAACAAATTAAGGCAAAAATAGGACTTTTTAGCTAAGAAGGGCCCTAGATCCAATGTGAATGTGTAAAAAACATTACAACACTAGATTAGGTCCATTTAGTTTACAAGCCTCCTAGATTTAATGTGAAGGTGTAAATAAATACACTTTACAACATTAAATTAAGGAAAATTTATGTTTATTTAGCTTTAAAAGGCCCCAAAACCTAATGTGGATGTGTAAAGCACATCACAACACTAGATCAAGGCAATATTAAGTCCAATTATTATTAATTATTCCCAAATTAAGCAAGGAAAGGTGTATTTTTGTTGTTGTTACATTTAATGTTAAATTGGACTGTGGGATCTAATAAACGGGAAGACAAGATGGTGTATGAGTCCCATTTGGCCTATTTTTTGGGTTTTGAGTAGGAAATCTAGGTTTTAAGTTCAAATTTCTTGAATATCAACCTATGGGATATAATAAACATGATATTAGTCCAATTTTTAAAGCACATTAGAACACCAGATCAAGGTGATATTAAGTCCAATTTATTAATAATTATTCCCAAATTAAGCAAGGAAAAGGTGTACTTTTTGTTGTTGTTACATTTAATGTTCAATTGGACTATGGGTTCTAATAAATGGGAGGACAAGATGGCGTATGATTCCCATTTGGCCTATTTTGAGGGTTTTGAGTAAGAAATTTGGGTTTTAAGTTTAAATTAGTCCCAAAATGAGGACTGGAGTCCTAGTTATGAAAATTAGTACCAAAATGAAAGGAAGAATTTTGTTTGGTTCTATGTTGGGGAGGTAGAATAACAAAACTCAAACACTCTCATTCAAGGATAACCCTAGAGATCTCAATCCTAGGTATGTGAAGGAGAAATAAATCTTGCAATAGGGTTTTCCTAGGGTTTTATTGTAAACTAATGAGGGGTTCACCACTAAGCTAGGGCTTGGAAAGACAAATGAAATGCAAGATTTAATGCTTAACCCTAAAATGATACAATATTTTAATAAGTGACCTAGAAAAAGCATGTAAAACATAACAAAGAATTATAATATGAAATGTGTGCACGTAAAACATGAAGAAGGCTAAGCTTTGTAATGCTAGAAACACAAATTTTGGCACACTAGCACTCATACACTAGTCTGTGCATATGAGTCCTGTTAGCTCTCAAAAATGCAGGTTTGAACCACGAAAGGTTGCCAAGCTTTCACAATGTTTTAGGGTAACATAACAAGGTTTGAAACAATCAAACCTTCTACTCTTCAGGTGCTACTAGACCTAGGCGGGTGTACCGTTCTGAATAGCACAGACTTAAATTGTGATTATTTCTCTGAGATGCTTTGTCCACAATGGCAGATAATAGTGACCAAATGAAACCAAACTTGATAACTACCTTCTGATCTAAATCCTAGAATTCTTACTTAACTGATAAAAGAGATTGAATGAATTCAAATAATGAAATTGCAAAGACTAGTGCTTTATTGGGTATGCGGAGTCAAACGAAATAGAAGTGGGCAACTTATTCTAGCAAAAAATCAAATTTAAATAGGCATATGATTTGTTCATAACTTGTATAAACAATGCAAGATTATGACTACTAAGCTCTTCTTTAATAATCCAGATGAATCTCCCTGATTACTGTGATCAACAAAAAGGATTTAATCTCTACTTGAGAAAACTAATTAATTAATCACACAAATGCAACAAATGTGCATTGATAAACTGAAAGTAAACTTATTACATCAATTTAAACAACCAGAAAGAATCAATTTGCAATCAACTTCAGTAATACTTTTCAATAAGTTCAACATACAATTGACACCAAAAATAATTTGCCACAGTAGCTGGTTTTCATTGCATTCGCCATTTTAAAACATGCACATAGTATTTGATAAGAGAAAATTATTCTATTGTAGCCATTCCTAACTACTGTATGTGATCTCAAATTTGATGATGTTCAATTACAATTGGGGCCTCTTTATACCCAACATTCAGGAAAATATATCATTTTGAAACTCCATGTCGGCCACCATGGAATTCCGGCAAAACCAAGTCAGCCTGCAATGGTTAAAATTCCATATGCATGTCGGCCAATAGCATTTTGAAATTCTATTTTCACCAGTGAACAGTTGGTGAGACACCCGAATAGTCATGCCGAAGGCAATTCATTAGTTACATCTCCCGCACATTCTGCTATCGCTATGACCATTGACCGTCAGGGAAAAGTCACAGAGATTTCAATTATGTTGCGCCGTTGACCTCGTGGTTAAACCCATCACCAAGAAATTAGAGAATCTAACACCGATGTGCACATTTCATTCTAATCATTATCATTGTAACCACATGGTTTTAGAGAGACATCTCTTAGATTAGGCCATGCTTCATCGAAGATCTTCATACATTCTAAAAGTCCTCGTGACTTCAAGATTTTCTCACCGATGAGTCCACACCACACATACATGTAACTATAGATTCCATCCATTGGGGAGACCTCTTGTAGATTATCCAAATGCTTCACCGAAGGTCTTCAATCATCCCCGCACCGCCGAGACCCAGAGAAATTCCAACCGAAAGCAACCCATATATGAAGTTGGCGAGACACATTGAACTCGCTGTGACATGATGCTGATAACCTATACTCATACCGAAAGGTTCCCTTAAACGCCGGTCAGTGTGACAAGATGATATCACCAAGACCCTTCAACGAAAGGAAAAACTCATGCCAATGCACTGCCAAATACCGGTTCGTGAAACAAAGGGAAATCATTATGACCCTTTGCCGAAGCCACCACAGTCTTACCAAAAACATATTCGAAGCAAATCCAAGAGTAAGGTCGGCAAGACAAAAGGTCACTCACCAAGACCTTATAGTGAAAACCATGACTCCTCCTGATATGCATCCAAACTCGCCAATCGGCGTGACAAAACGAAGTTTCCATGATGTTGCATTGAAACAAGATGTTGGGCCGATAGGAAACCACTATGTTGAAGTTGGTAAGACAAATGATATTCGGTAAGACACCACCCCGAAAGCCATTACACATGCTGATAGGAGCCTCCACAGTCACTGAAACAACATGGATGCAATGCCGATAACTACCAATAGACAAATGCCAGTTGCCACAATAGAGAACATGTCATGCCGATACACCTGAAACAAAATATTTTAGTAGTAAAAACATAATGGGTTGGGGAGACCCAAATAAACTTATGGCAATAACGACCAAAGTGTGAAAAATGTAGACATGGAAGAATCCTATGGGGCAGTATGGGCAGAATGTGGATAAAGCACCATGAAAATGGGGGAAATGTGGCAAAGGTAAACCTTACATGGAGGCTCAGGGGGTATAAAAATATGCAAAAATCATCAGATTTTAATAGTTCCAAAAGTGGCTCCGTCTAGGGATGAATGATAGTAAGATCATTACAAGGATCTAAAATCTTTGGGTGAGCAGACCAGATACAAAATGAGCAAACTAGAAATGGACAGAAAGCAAGATGGAAAGGATGCAAAATGGAAAACCCTAAACTATTGTGCATGGAAAATAATTTTAAAGAGGACCAGCAAGAGTTGTCCATGCACTGGCAACCCCTAATCCTCTGTGATTCATCATCATCTGTTTTGAGCTGTCACGATATGAAACTCAAACCATACTTTCCTCTATCAAATACCTGGTTTTGTCCTGAGTTCATTAGGCTTCTCTTGAAGACACAGATGCAATCCTTCCTATCACTGAAAGTTTTTAGAGAATCACCATGCTCAACTTGGACCAACTTCCCAATAGTATTCAGCAGTTTGAATTCTCCATCATCAGATAAAACTCTATTATCTTCAACATACAAAATATATGCATATGAAATACAATATTCCTCATTTTCTTTCTCACTGTTATGTATTATGAAACATTCACCCAGCTATATTGAAAATGTACCATCAAAGTGCTCTTGAAAAACAAAAAACTTTGTAATATTATTACTGTTTGAGGAAGACAAGTCAGAAACCTTTTGCACCTCTTCAGTATCTCTATTCAGAGACAATACTGGATTATGACTCATATCCTCCATATCATGCATATGTGAACCAATAAAATCCAGACTTCCATCAACCTTGGTATGCAAACAAATGTCTTCTTCACATGAATTAAAAATTTCAAAATCACATACCTCATCATGAATGGACAAAGACTTTTGACCAACACCAAAGGTATCACCATCATTCCAAGAAATGCATAGGGAGTCATAAGAATTTTTACACAAATATTCTTCACTGTCAAAACAAAAGTAAGCTGGAGACAAAAATTCAAGATCATCATGTGCACATCCCATGCATTCAAAAGTAAACAAATCTTCAATCTATTCACTGACAAGTGAATAAATCTCTATGTTTTCATCACTATCATCAAACAAAAATCCAATACCATGAGAGAATGGGAAATCAGAAACATCATCAGTGTAGTTATTTATTCCATTATTTTGCTTGTCTAAAATTATTTCATCCTCATAAAATGGATTTGAAAATATCTGAAACTTACTCATTGACACACCTTGGCAAAAAATCATCTGATCCTCATTTAACTCTTCATCATACAACGAGTTTGAAAAAAATTGGAACTCACTTTCAAATGTACAAACCTCATCATGATCAAATGTATCTTCACAACCTTCAACTGCAGCTAGAGGTATTGTATACTTACTATCAAAATTTCCCATTTCCTCTTCATCCTGATCTTCATAAGAGGTAGAAGAATCCCTTGACTGTAGATCACAATCCTCAGGTTCATCATCAGCATCAGAATATTCACTAGATTCCTCACAACAAACGTTGCTCTCTCTATCATGATCTTTTGCTTCTTCAATCACAACAACAGTAAGTCTTTCTATCTCATCCTCAGTAAATCTCCTCATACTACATTGAGTAGGCACCTCAATAGAATGTGGCACTGTATAATCTTCTTCAGAGTTAGAAAGGACCTATTGTTCAACCATATCGACATTGTACTTTTGATTTGAAACATAAAATTCATAACCTTCATCCTCCAAAAGTGAGTTCCTTTCCACAACATGGTGAAAGGTATTTGAAGTCAAATAAAATTTGTGATCCTCTTCATTATTTTCCCTCAGCATTCCCTTCTTCTGTATTCTTTAGGCTACAACACAATGATATGGGGAATGTGGCTTATCACAAAAATCACAAAAGTAATTGTTACTTACCATGTAGGTTCCTTTCTTGCTCAATGGATTAGGAGCTCCCTCGCTTCTAGGCCTAGCTATTATAGGTTTGTTGTCCTTCCAATCTATATTATAAATATGTCATGCAACCTCGGCCTTTCATTCCTATATGTGTTCTCCTGTCTGTACTGATAATTTCTGCTTTGCTGAAGAACTCTAGGGTTGTCTCTTTTACTGATTATACCAGAAACCTTCCTATTGTTTTCAATTATTTGTGCCATCTTCTATGCTTCAACCAAATCTCTTGGGAATTTATTTCTCAGCTCATACCCTGTCTTGGGTTCAAATGCATTCAAATAAATAGTTAGTGCTATAGAATCTGGCAACTTTGATCCAATAGGTATTTTATTCTGCAACTTATTGAATCTCTGATTGAAATCATAAATTGTATCACTTTGATCTTTTTGAATGTGTAGTAATTCACAAAGAGAATAATTTGGTGCACCTAGATTCCCAAACTGCTCAAGGAATTGATCTTGAAATCCTTGGAGAGAGTCAATAGAGACAGCTGGTAAGCTGTTAAACCAATCCCTAGTGTCTTCAACTAGTGATATCATAAATAGCTTCATGCATAAATCTTCATAGGGCACATCCAAATCTTGGATAAAAGCATCAAAAATTCTTAACTGATCTTCAGTAGTGATTGCATCACTCCCAGTAAACCTTGGAACCATACTTCTCCAACTACCATCCATTGGATAAGGGGATAACTGAATCCTTGCCAAATCAAACTATCTGATCATTGTTGTGTATTGATGAAGGGGGGTGCTAGGTGGGTACTGATACTGGTATGGTGGACCATTGTATTGTGTATGATAATATGGCATATACTATTGACCATGAGGAGCTCCAGTATGACCTCCCCAGAACTAAGATCCTCCGCCATTCATGTTTGAATAACTACAAAAATTCTTTTAGAGTCGACAACTACTTTTCCAAAAGTAGGAAAATCATTATTTCTGATATTTTTCCCAGCGGAATCACCTTTTCTGAAACTTCTCAAATCTTTTATTCATTGATTCTATAATATGGTCTTCAACCGAATTTTTGTTAGCTCTCAAAAATGCAGGTTTGAACCACGAAAGGTTGCCAAGCTTTCACAACGTTATAGGGTAACAGAACAAGGTTTGAAACAATCAAACCTTCTACTCTTTAGGTGCTGGTAGACCTAGGCGGGTGTACCTTTCTGAATAGCATAGACTTAAATTGTGATTATTTCTCTGAGGTGCTTTGTCCACAATGGCAGATAATAGTGAACAAATGAAACCAAACTTGATAACTACCTTCTGATCTAAATCTTATAATGCTTAATTAACTGATAAAAGAGATTGAATGAATTCAAATAATGAAATTGCAGAGACCAGTGCTTTATTGGGTATGCGGAGTCAAATGAAACAGAAGTGGGCAACTTATTCTAGCAGAAAATCAAATTGCAAGCATATGATTTGTTCATAACTTGTATAAACAATGCAAGATTATGACGACTAAGCTCTTCTTTAATAATCTAGATGAATCTTCTTGATTACTGTGATCAATGAAAATGATTTAATATCTACTTGAGAGAACCATTCAATTAATCACACAAATACAACAAATGTGCATTGATAAATTGAAAGTAAACTTGTTACATCAATTTAAACAACCAAAAATAATCAATTTGGAGATAGCTTCAACAATACTTTTCAATAAGTTCAACATACAATTGACACTAGAAATAACCTGCCACACCAGCTGGTTTTCATTACATTCACCATTTTAAAACATGCACATAGTCTCTGATAAGAGAAAATTATTCTACTATAGCCATTCCTAACTACTGTATGTGATCTCAAAGTTGATGATGTTCAATTACAATCGGGGCCTCTTTATACCCAGCATTCAGGAAAATAAATCATTTTGAAACTCCATGTCGGCCATCGTGGAATTCTGGTAAAACCAAGTCGGCCTGCAATGATTAAAATTCCATATGCATGTCGGCCAATAGCATTTTAAATTTCTATTTTCACCAGTGAATAGTTGGCGAGACACCCGTATCGTCATGCTGAAGGCAATTCATTAGTTACATCTCCTGAACATTCTCCTATCGCTGTGACCGTCGACCATTAGGGAGAAGTCACAGAGATTTCAATTATGTTGTGTCGTTGACAAATGGTTAAACCTATCACCAAGACATTAGAGAATCTCACTCCGATGTGCACATTTAATTTTAATCATTATCGCTGTGACCACACGGTTTCAGAGAGACATCTCATAGATTAGGCCCTGCTTCATCAAAGATCTTCATATATTCTAAAAGTCGTTGTGACTTCAAGATTTTCTCGATGACAAGTCCACACCACACATACATGTCGCTGTAGCTTCCATCTATCAGGGAGACCTCTTGTAGATTATCCAATGCTTCACCAAAGGTCTTCAATCATCCCCACGTCACCAAGACCGAGAGAAAGTCCAACCAAAAGCAACCCATATATGAAGTCAGTGAGACACATTGAACTCGCTGTGACATGATGCCGATAACCCATACTCATACTGAAAGGTTCCCTTAAACGACGGTCGGTGTGACAAGATGATATCGCCAAGACCCTTCAACAAAAGGAAAAACTCACGCCGATGCACTACCAAATACTGGTTGGTGAAACAAATGGAAATCATTATGACCCTTTGCCGAAGCCACCATAGTCTTACTAGAAACATATTCGAAGCAAATCCAAGAGTAAGGTTAGTGAGACCAAAGGTCACTCGCCAAGACCTTACAGTGAAAACCATGACTCATCTCGATATGCATCCAAACTTGCTGGTCGACATGACAAAATGAAGTCGCCATGACATTGCACCGAAACAATATGTTGGGCCAATAAGAAACCATTGTGTTCAAGTCGGTAAGACAAATGATATTCGGTAAGACACCACCCCAAAAGCCATAACACATGCTGATAGGAGCCTCCACGGTCACCGAAACAACATGGATGCAATGCCAATAACTACCAATAGACAAATGGTAGTCACCACAACAGAGAACATGTCATGCCGATACACTTGAAACAAAATATTTTAGCAGTAAAAACATAATGGGTCGGGGAGACCCAAATAAACTTATGCCGATAACGACCAAAGTGTGAAAAATGCAGACATGGATGAATCGTATGGGGCAGTATGGGCAGAATGTGGATAAAGCACCATGAAAATGGGGGAAATGTGGCAAAGGTAAACCTTACATGGAGGCTCAGGGGGTATAAAAATATGCAATAATCATCAGATTTTAATAGTTCCAACAAGTCCCAAATCAGGGTTTTTGGGTTGAAACTAAAATCTGGAAAAAGGGTATCTAAAACTGCAAAAATATAGAAAAAATTCCTATAGTGGGACCCGTACACCACTTCTAGCGTATCATTCCCTTTTTGATTTTTTGAGAATTTAAAGTTTAGATCTACACTTCAACACCCGTTCTTTTGTCCCAAATTGATTTATGGATCCGAACTTGTAAAAATACCTACAAAAAATAATATATACTTGATTTTCCTATGGGGGTTTGCCTCAGTCAAACCCCTAGTTTGGTAATTGAACCTTGGTAGAAACAATAAAGATTGAATGCAAAGGTGAACATAAACCCTAACCTTAAGTGTGTCTAAGATTAGGAAATTATAAATGCAATGCAACCCTATTCTAATGTCTAAGAATGAGATGCATGAATGAAGCTTGAATGCAATGACTCACTTTGCAAGATGTCAAATCACTCTAATAAGTCATGATGATGCATGTACCTCTCTTAGGTTGAAAGTAGAGTGATAATGGAGGATGGAATCACTAAGGAAACAAGTCATTAGGCTTGGCTTGATGGCTAGTTGCATCTCCCCAAGCTAGAATCCATCATGATTCACCATAGGTAGCCATAATCTACCTTTGAAAATGCTAAATCTTGAATGAAAGTGAGCTTGAAGACCTACAAAAACACTTTAATGCTGCTCCAAGACTTCAACTTTACTTTCTCTTGAAATTTGAATGCTCATATGAAAGAATTCTTGAAGACTCTTGAATACTTGGTTCTTGAAATTGCTCTAAAAATGTTGGCTTAGATGAAATAATAACTTAGAAGATTGCTTATATAGGCATTTAAACCTAATTTATTGTTATTCAGATCTCAAAAGTCAACATCAACCAAAAATTTAAATTAAAAGGTTTATTTTCCTGCTCAAACCCTAAAAAAGCCCCTAATGGGACTCATACACTAGCCTTGGCGTATGGGTCCCACCTAGAGGGACTCATACACCCAAGGTGGCATATGAGTCCCACCCAAGATTTTTGAGTTGGGTTGTTAAGATTTTTGATGTTTTTAATGATTTTGTTAGGATTTTAGTTGAAATAAAAATGAGATCCAAAATAAAGGGTCTTAAGGGGCTATTAATGATGAATTAAAGGGGTATTTAATGCAAGAGTGCTAAAATAGGTCCAAATTAAGTGTGAAATTGTAATACTTTTAAGAGTGTACAATTTTCTACACTACATTTAGCTCCCACTTTAGCACTCACATAAATCTACATGCATATTCAAGCTAAAGGACTCCAACAATAAAATCTGTTTCATAGAACTTTATTCACAACACAGGAGAAGCCCCCACTGTAGCTATATGCAAAACCACAATGTTAGGAATCGCATCCTAAAACAAAAATTCATTAGTTTTCTAAAAAATACTCTTATCTAACTTCTTCTAGAAATTAAATTTGAGGGTAGATGTATGCCCCCTTGATTCTACTTGCTTTATGAAGGTGGAATCAAGGTAGTAGTCTAATCGCATCGAATAAGGTAAGTCATATAATAGGGCATTTCCAAGTACCATACAACATAATGATAGACATATTATGACTTGATGAGAGTGGAATCACAATTCCAATGCAACAAACAGTGTAAAAAATGGAGCTCTCTAGCTCCCATTATGTTAATTTGAATGAAAGGCACTTTTTAACCCTAATATAGTGAAAACCCTCAATTTTTAGCATATCTAAGAGTAAAAAGTGAAGTAATTTCTAACTATTTTTTCTTTTACCTTCTTGTAGCTTGATTTTTGTGTAGAGTGACTAAAGATTCCAAGCTGATGAGAGTACAAGCCTCTGAGATTAGATGTCTTGTGGGAGAAGGTAGCCCATGATGAGCGACAATATCTGATGAGTTGATTTTTCTACCTTAGCTTTGTCCTTACACATTTATTTTATGTTTTTACACATTTCTAGATATATTTAGAACCTTGGAGAAAAAGTTTGCAAAGAATCCATTTTTTTCACAAAGTGTACCTTTTTGTTGTGAACTATCCCTTTTTGTCGCGAAGTATCCCTTTATGTCGTGAAGTGTCCCACTTTTTCGCAAATTGTCTCTTTTCTTCGCGAAGTGTCCCAAAAGGGATCTAAAGTGTCTAGGACCCTTAAAAAAGTACACTAGAACAACTTTAGTACACTTTTTTGATTATTTATGTATATATTTAAGATTATAGAATGCTTGTAGGACATATTTTATCTTTTTTATTAGATTCCACCCCGGTCATGATAGCGTCTTAGCGACATACAATTTTTTCACCTCTGAGACTTAGCCCTAACTTTATTAGAGGAGGAGACACATATATTATAGATGATTGGATTGTATTGGGCATACCTCATACCCCCCATGAGGTACCATGATTCGATGTTGATGGCCTTGGTAGAGAGGTGGGATGTAGATACATGCATGTTTCATCTCTCAAAAGGCGAGATGGTGATCACTTTAGAGGATGTCCATCACATTCTCCAAGTTATGATTTGGGGAAAGAGGGTACATTTTCTAGGGGATTGATCATTTAATGAGATGAAATACAATATGCAGTACTATCTTGGAGGTCAAATTCATGATGACATTATGGGGCTGTAGATTGAGCTACAATGGCTACTTATTCACAAGCTCCACTTGTGGCACAAATTATGATGTTTATTGTGGCACTAGTACTCATCCTTGATGGTCAAGGAGCACATTTAGGGGGAGGAATAGTACATTTGATACAACTGATGGAGGAGAAGAAGACCGTATATTCCTAGGGGTGCAACATCCTTGCACACTTATAATATGATCTAGGGTAGTTTGCATACCACGAGGTTGAAAATACAGTGCATTGTACACTACTATAGGTGTGGTGCGTGTAGCATATCACATGCACTAGGCCAACAAGGTTTCCATGTATATCAGCCCTAGGGTATGTTGGAATCCCTCCAAAAATTATCTAAATTCCATCTTAAAATTTTGCATACTTGTCTTAGGTCCTTGTTTTTAGGCTTAAGGTTGTGTTCCTCATCACTATTTTAGGGTTTGTGTTTCCTAAACCCCTTACAATTAACCTATGAGTCCAAAAACCCTTGGTTGTTCTAATTTTGCATTGACCTGATGTTCCAAGTATTTGGTCATTCAAGTTACCTCTTGTGCCATTAAAATCATTGTTTTATTAGCTCCGTGAGTTTAGGATTTTTGGTCATCAAAATATTTTCAACATTCAAATTTTCCTATGATTAGGCTTGATTTTTCATTTTAAGTGACTTAATCTTAAGTCTTCTTTCATAAGGGTCAAGTTCCCATTGGCCTAGTAGTGCCCCCCTTTCAAAATTGACTTTTGTGGCATGTTCAGAATTAGGATTTCACGCTGGTTGTGTGATCATCAAGGGTTGATCACCACTGTTCCTCGTGTGACTATTTATTTATATTCCTTATTATTTTATTTGCATGGGATATTGGGCGTTAGCCACTATCTTGTGCATTGGTGGGCCCGTTCTCCTTTGTACAGATAGATGGTGCCATTGGAAGAAGATCAACGACTGTCATTAAGTAATGTGGCTACATCATGGACACTCCATGCATGCCTATGTTGTTTTATTTCATATTATTTTAAACAAACAAGCTAGTGGGTGATGACCGCGTGTCATATCGATAGTGGGACTAGTGCTTCCAAAGGACCAACATGTGTAGCTTTGAGAAAGATCAACGGTGGACACCACAACACAAGTTTTCATCAAGAATATTCCTTGTGTGCCCATTCATTTTCTTTCTTTATTAAAATAATCGATGGGCTAGCGGGCATGACGACATCTATCATTTCATGGTGGGACCCACTAGACTAGAGGATGGCGTTATTTTCTAGGACATAGGGATTGAAATTCGAATGGTGGGTGATGGTCAATCCTGACCACTCCCCACCATCCCGTGAAGGGTCCATTTGTGTCCCACATATTTTTAGTGGGAAAGCAGGCAAATGTCGTGTGGACATTTCAAAGGCTTAGATGGATTTAGATGGAGATAAGGTGCTGCTAAAATATTGGCTGAGACTGTTCCAAGATAAAAACGTCGTTAAATTAGAACTGATTCTTGGGCACACATATGAAAGTTGGGAAATATTTTATGGTCATCAAATATATCTGGTTCTGGTACATGTGGGAAGGTGAAATTGAAATAAGGCAGAGTATGGGCTGATATTCTAAAGTTAAATCATGATCACTCCCTGTTGTCTTACTATAATGAATTGCAAGTAAATTAATTCCCACAGGTGAGTAGGTAAATATGACACAACGGGTTTGGTTAAACGTTAAGTGTGTGGTTAATATGTAGGCTAGGTGAATTTTTATCTCACTTGAGTTTTTTTATTATGGAGAAGCATCAAGGGGATGCATTTAATTTCTTCATAATGAATCATCTTGATTGATTATCCATTGATTCACTTCAAGGTATGATCAACGACTGAGGTTCAAAATCAAGGTAATTGATTGCCTGTGTCCTCACACAACTTTCTTGTAAAATTAATGTAGACATTCTTTAGTTACTCTATTTAGAGATGATCACCTACTTTTTATTTTCACCATTTGATTATTTGAGAGAATTAAGAGTTTGGGAGTAATCTATGTGAAGTTTTATGAAATAATTGCAGAATTTGAGCTTGTTATTTCTAAGTTGGGTGGTGTCTTTGTCCTAAGGAAATTCGATAGGTTGCTTAGTCAAAAAATGGGTAAGGTAAGTGTTTCTGTCAACCCGGTCCAAAGGTCTAGGAGACTCAACCCTCTTGAGTTTTAAGATAATTATCCCCAAAGTGAGAAAGATATGTCTGAAATCCATGTGTCTCCAAAGAAGAAAACAAGAGTTGTGGAGAAGTCTGCATGAGGTGTTCACAAGCATGCTGATAATCTAAGAAGTCAAATTATCTTGGTGGAATTGGTCAAGGGTAAGGAGAAGAAAATTGATAGGCCTAAGAGGGAAGCTGCGAGAAATAATAAGTATCATTGGGCTCATATGGGATGTCATCATTCTCCCATTGAAGTCTCAGATGATTCTTCTAACATTGGAGCTGAAACTGATTCAGGTTACCACCAGTATCTCATGGCCATGACTGATTTGATTGATTTTGAGGATGAGGTGGTGATTGCTACTCAACTTTCAATAAGGACACCGAGTGAGAGTACTTACTTTGTTGTTGACAAGGTAAAGTAGTATCTAATTCCATTTCTGAGTTGGTGCTTAGTTTTTGGTCCTTTGTGCTACCTTGTTGTGATGTGGGTCTTTGTTTACTTGTGCCTTCTATGTTGATGGTAAAATTTCCCATTTCAATGTGAACTTGCATGTTTTTGGTGTTGTGATGGTGATGCTTTTTGAAGAGTGGTGGGTCTTCTCTAACCAACAATTTTTTTGGAGTTTTCTTTTTCCCTACCTTTATCCTACAAATGATTACTTGTATTTAATTGGGGATTATTTTTCCATTTTGGTGAAATTCATTTTGAAATGAAAATGAAATGTAGGTGTAATTCAACCTGATGCTTGTTGCTCCCCTATCTTATAAAAGGGATTTCAATTTTGATTACAAGAGAGGTGAATGGGTAGTTTTTCTTTGAAGGGGTTATACACAAAGACAAAAGGGATATTGAACTTTCTAGTATCAAACGTTAGGGATAAATTCAGCCAATATGTACAATGACAATACGTATAAAAAAATAGTATAAAGTTTCTACATGTTACTCTCATATGTACATGTTATACAAATAATGAATACTATAATCAATGGTTATCTTAATTGTCTCTATTGGTTTCCAATGGATGTACTACTCTATCCTTTCTTGTCAGTTCAATGAATGTATGTAAATGCTTGAATATAACAATGGGTTTGAAATAAGTGATGCATGAGGATGAACTAGTAAGAAGTAAATTGTGGAGATGATAAGTGGAAATATTGTAATGCAATATTTTCAAGGCTTTAGGTATTATCAAATATCAAATTGTTATCTAATCATGTGGGTATTTGGTTTGAGTCCGTTCCAAGAATGTGGCATTGGTTTAGCAAAGTATAATTACTCCATTTGTGGTGACGAATTCAACAGTTGATCACAAAAATACAATCAACTTATTTGTAAATCTCTTTCTAGGTGTGTGTACATCTCAATGAATTACATTTTCTCTTGTTTAAGTATGTTACTACCATGAAGGTTAGCCAAATCTTTAGGGTATTGTGTCTATTAAACATTTAAGTAGAATCATCTATTTATTTTGTGTTTGATACCTAGAAAAACTAGTATCTGTAAATAGATTATTTAGGATTACCCACTCCAAAGTGAAGAAGTGAAGGCCTAAAACCCTAACTTATGTGTTGACCAATCCTTACCCTTATTGATAATTGAATCCTTTCAAATTCATAGGAATGTGGTAAGAATAAATTTGGTTCTTAAAAAATCACCAACATAAATGGTGACTCTGCTGGGGAATTATTTGAGAAAACCTTGGCAATAGATCATTTTTCTTGATGGAGTCATGAAAGTTCTAAAATAAAGTTCTCACTAAAAGTGGGTGGCGACTCTGAAGAAATCTGTGCCAGTGAAAATTTTTTGAGGAAAAGGAGCTTAAAGTGAAAACAATTGGTGAAAGAAACTTCATATTGTTGAAGTTTGATCCTCTACAAAGGAGGTGGTGACTCTATGCAAAGAACTTGACAAAGCATAATTAAAAATATCTACAAATATATTCAGGTATTCTCCCCTGTTTTGATTTGCAAGAAGAAATATTTTTTTATGAATGCTATTTTTAGAGATGTGGAAGAAATACTTTGTTCCCAATTAAGTGAATTAAAGCACTAGGGAAGGGAATAGTGGTGGTTATTTTACATACTTTTGAGGTGATATTTGTAGTATCTAAATGTGGTGGAAGAAGTATGCTTATTTTTGAAATTTTCCTTTTAAAAATATTTAAGGCATGAGTATATTTGAGCTATGCATCTTTATAATCATGATGAGGTAGTTTTTCATCAAATATAAAGTTAATATTCGAAGATTGAATAAAGGAACAAGAGAAGTGTATTGTTCCCTTGTATTTCTTGGTAGAGTATCAAGTAAAAGTATGTCAGGTATGTAGCTCCTATCGTGCCCTCAAAAGAAGTTCTCTATTGAGAGATATAAGCCATTAAGTTTTGGAGGTATTAAAGCTTTCCCTAACAAGATTATTGATGGTATTAGGAAAATTCTACCAAAATTTACAGGGAGATTTTTTGAGTGAGCTTCCAGACACTTAAATGCATCCATAGATTTGATGGGTGATTTTGAGATAAACCATGAGAATGTTGTCATGAAGTCAAGTTTGCTCAATCATTAAAAGAGAATGTGAGAAACTAGTACTCATATTTACCAGTATGTTCTATAGCATCATTTGATACTTTTATGATAGCATTTGTGGAGCAATTTGGTGAAAGGATCAGTCCAAATGAGATAAGAAAAAGATTTAGGGAAATCCAATAGGATGAAGAAGAGTTGGTTCCTTCTTTTAATCACATGTTTATGAAAGCAGTAAAAGATATCCTTGAATACTTAAGGCCTAGTGATGCAAAATGTTTGATTATGTATCTTGGTGCTTTTGACAATAAGATGAGTTATTTGATAAGGGATAAGGAACCTACAACATTGCAACAAGCATATCATATTGCTATGGATATTGGAAATACTATGAAATACTCAAAGATGAAGGGATATATGGTTGCAAGTGTTTTTTGTCTGGATACACATCATAAAGATGAAATAAATAAGGATGAAAAGGATGATCAATATGATGATAATTTTTTATGTCTCATTTTGTTCATTATTACAACATATTGATCATGAAAATTTTTAGAATAGACTTCAACAATGTTCAAATGATGATATTAGGAGTTGTTATAGAGGTAGTCTAGCATGAAGAGATACAAGGAGGAATCACCATATGAGTTGCTAGTAAGGTTTTTGGATTCCTCGATAGAAATACCTAATGTTAGAAACCAAGATCAAACATGCAAACCAAAAAATACCTTCAACAAGAGAAAAACAGACAAAGAAAAGAAATTTGCATGAAGATGTGCAAATGAATAATAACTAGGAATTAAGTAAATACAAGAGATGAATTACTTTATAAAAGAAATGTATGCACAACTCTAAAAGGAAACCCTAGTGTTCACACTTAATAATTAATAAATAATTAATTATTAATGTGCCTAAGTTTAGCTTAAGTAACTAAAGTGATCAGTGACTTAATTAATTAACCAATAAGACTAGATTAATTAAGTGAAATAACTTATTACTCTAACACCCCCCCTTAAGATGAACTTAGGATGTAGCTAAAACACTAAAGAAAATTTGCATGAAAGCAAAGATGGGTCCCAAAAACAAGCTCTAATCAGGTACCCATGTACAAATGCAATGAATGAGAAAGAGGAGAAAACCCAGTGGGACAAAACCCCACCTCAATGAGATGACCTACTACAAATAAGCACTGGAAGAACACTAGTGGAGCAACAATGGAATCCTAAATCTAGCAAGCAAGGAAATATAGCTATGTTTACAAGAAACCATGTGAGAGTCATTGAAGGACTCAGGCAGAATCATGATAATGCAACAACAGACCCAATGCCAAGGAACACTACAAATCTCACAAACTGGAACAACTCTGGAATCTATGAAGCAATAGTAGATGAATAAATGATTCCCCACATAAGAGGGAATGATATGATGAAAGAATCTAGAAGCTATGTGTATCTCGATGTCAATGCCAAACTGTGACTAAAACTGATCCATATGAGCAAGTACCATGAAGATTCTAGAACATTAACCATAAAATGAATGACCCTCAAACTAAGATGTGACCCGATGTGAATCTGATGTGATTCATGATCATTAACCATAGGATCTCAATTTGATATGTGAACCGATGTGAACCAAAATGTGTCAAGGTATGAGCAACATGTGGCCAAAAGAAACTACATAATCCAGATACAACTCATACGAGTTGTCATCAATATGAAGTTGAGATCAAAGTGCATGCAATGCAACTACACTCTAATCAACTTATTATGCAAGAAACTGTTGGTATGTGGTGACTGATCATGCTATACTGTATAGCCCATGGTATACTATACACCCTGGCATGTAGAACCTGAAAATATGGAAGCTTCTAAGCTTGATAAAAAAGGGTTCAGATCGGTGTTACAATATAATGAAAAACATGATTATTCGCAAGATTGTAATAGGTTTTGCACTAGATAATAAAATCATTGGATGGCTGCAATTTGGTGGATGTAGCCCGGATTGGGTGAACCACGTTAAATTCTCTGTGTTATAATTTATTCTATGTGTTTTTAGTTTCTCTATTTATTACTTAAATATGCATTTAATTGTTAAATATCTTCCTTTCTAACCCTAATAGAAACCCCCTCTGATGGGACTTTATATAAGTTCATTTATTACAATAACCCATGATTGTAAAAGGAGAGAATGCAAAACATGCATAAGTTAAAGAGAAAATGTAAACAAAAAAAAAAGAGTGCATGCACAAACTAATGTTCAGATCTAACTCCATGATAAAAATTGACCTCAGATCTATGTAGAGGACTGAATCAGCTTTCCAACACCTACTCATTTTCAAAAAACGAAGATCGTATGCAAAAGATATGCTCCCTGAAGTGCAAAAAAAGATGATTTGACTTTGACTAGAAAAACCTATAACATAACAAAAAAATAGAAAAAAAAAACCCGCACCATTGGATTGGGCTCAGAACCAACTTTCCGATGATAGTTTGTTTTCAAAAATGCGAGTTCAGACGCAAAAGTTATTGCCAAAATACCAAAATTCCTCCAAATAGGTTTGGGGTTAAGCCTAGCGGTTAGACTAATTGCTAGCGGTTTACTAACGGCCACACCAATTAACTCTATTTTTTTTTTTAAATTCTTGGATTGTGTGTCCTACCAGGCTATATGACCCAAAAATAAAAAATTATCTCCCGGAGTCACTGTGTTCGATTTCGACAATTTGACAGTTGATTTTAGGGTTTTTGGGCACTCTGAATGCAATGGTGAGGTTAGTTTGGGCTGAAAATGATCCAAAATTTAGGTATGCTCTGGATCTGGAAACCCTCACAAATTTGACAAACGGTGATGAAAATCAATGAAAAAGAAGCCAATCCTAACTTTTTCCAGCACTCTGAATCCAATGGAGATAACTGATTTGATCCAAAATACTTCATAAATAAACTCAAGGCATGAAACCCTCGAGGAACCCCAAACATTCCCTATAATAAATTTCTCCAAAAATTGAGAAGGGGCTACAAATCAAGGCTTTGATACCATGTTAGAAACCAAGATCAGACATGCAAACTAGAAAATACCTTCCACAAGAGAAAAATAGAAAAAGCAAAGCAATTTGCATGAAGATGTGCAAATGAATAATATTCAGAAATTAAGTAAATACAAGAGATGAATTTATTTATAAAAGCAATGTATGCATAACCCTAAAAGGAAACCCTAGTGTGCACACTTAATAATTAATAAATAATTAATTATTAATGTGCCTAAGTTTAGCTTAAGTAACTAAAGTGATAAGACTTAATTAATTAACCATTAAGATTAGATTAATTAAGTGAAATAACTTATTACTTTAACACCTAAAAGGTTATGACTTGAAGATTCAATATGCATAAATATATTCTGTGACATTTATGAGTAAGGGCTTAGTACCTTACCAAAATACTTGAAATATCAAGATTTTGATTAGATAATTGGTTGGATCATAGTTGTTGAGGAAGCAAAGCATGACTATGAATAAAAAATGACATCTCAAAATAGCAAGGGTTCTAACATTATTAACAAATATCATAAGTTTACCCAAATAATGTATAAGGATGTTTTTGCAAATAAATTTCTACAAAACGATATGGATAATGATAATGTCATACTTGCAAATACTGTTGATATACTTTTAAAAGCTGATAACTAGGGTAGTGAAGATAAAAATTTTGATTACTCTCATGAGGAATACAAACATTTTTGTGAGGAAAACTTGAAGGCACCCTTCTTTCTTGAGCAACATGATTATGTCAATACTCATGAAATTTTTCCCTTACCAGTAGATAAATAGATTGCATGTGATAGACTCTTGCGATGCAATTCTACCATTTCAGGATTAGAGCATCCTAATGATATGATTGGTGATGAATTTTAGGACAAAAATGTTTATATTCAAAATCTAGAGCCTAAATTTAATAATGGGATTGATAATGCTAGTTAGTAGGTTCTTGTTTCTAAATGTTTACAAGAAGTAGAAGTTGGATGTATAGATTTTATGGCAGAAATGGACATGATTGTTTTTTAACCAAAGTCCTACCGAGGAAGGAAGTGAACAAATATACTTGGTGGAACAAAAGCTATGTTCAAGTTTCCATTAGTCCTACACATATAATTTAGTAAACCTATCACTTAAAGGTGCATTTGAATACCCTACTACTAATCATATCAATTCTGAAGTAGTTGATCCAAATTTTGAAACATTTTGTTGCAAGTTGAACAATGATAATTGGAAAGAAGAATCAAAGTGTGTCAGTGATCCTAAAACAAAAATACTCTCTGATGTTTGGGATGATATGAATGATTCCCTTTATGGGAATGATCTTGCTTTAAGAAAAAGTAAAAGTTTTGTGGATTCTAAGAAATTAATTTTTTCAGGAAAATGGAGCATTGGGAAGTATAATTGATTTATGTTTCTCTCATAAATATGAACATCAGCTTGAGCATGAGCATGTATATGAATGCTTCTTGTTCATTTCACAAAATTAATCTGTTAATAGTGAGAAAAGAGATTATGAACGTTTTGCTTTCCCTGTCTAGTTAGATAAGCATTTAGTGGAGTAGAGTTGCAAGTTAAGTCAAATAAAGAACTCCATTAGTCATGTGTTTCAATTAATGATTGACCGTAGTTCACAACCAGACATAAATAGGAGTAAAAATGATAAGTTTATAGTGGATAGGTCCAGTGAAAAAAGTATTATTAAGGGATGATAAATTTATGATAATATTTTTAGCCTTAGCTTAAAAAAGATAGTGGAAAATAAATTTTTTGACAAAGACAAGTATCAACCCAAAGTTTAGTGGCCTAGGGCCACCAAGTAAAGTGTAAGCCTGGTTAAAATGCAAGTTTCATATTGATAACTTGCACGTCAGGAGAAGGCTTCAAGTAGGTTGGCGATTGGATCTCCTAGTTTACGTCTTTATGGCCTATGTAAAAACTGTATATATTTCTTGGTTGTCTTGGTTTTTTTCTTCTGTGCTTGGTTTTCTTCACCCATGATTCTAGGATCTCACCATGCTTGTGAGAGGCATGTGTCCCCAACATGATGCATTGATGGAACCCCTCCAAAAATTCTCTGATTTCTATCTTAAAAGTTTGCATACTTGGCTTAGGCCCTCATTTTTAGGCTTACGATTGTGTTCCTCATCACGGTTTTAGGGTTTTTGTTGCCTAAACCCCTCACAATTAACCTATGAGTCCAAAAATCCATGGCCATTCTAATTTTACATTGACCTCATGTTCCCAGTATTCGGTCATTCAAGTTACCTCTTATTCCATTAAAATCGTTGTTTTTATCGACCCCCTTAGTTTAGGATTGTCAGTCATCAAAATCTTTTCATCGTTCAAATTTTCCTATGATCGGGCTTGATTTTTCATTTTAAGTGAATTAAGTATTAAGTCTTCTTTCCCAAGGGTCAAGTTCTTGTTGGCCTAGTAGTGTTCAAAACTAAGTTGTATGGCATGTGTAGAATTAGGTTTTCATGTTGGTCGTGTGATCATCAAGGGTTGATCACCACTATTCCCCACATGCTTGTTTATTTCTATTCCTTATTATTTTATTCGCATGGGCTATCAGGCATTAGCCATGTGTTTTGTGCATTGGTAGACCTGTACTCCTTGGTACAGATAGATGGCGCAATTGGAAGAAGATCAACAGTTTTCATTAAGTAACGTGACTACATCATGTCGACTTCCTGCATGCATATGTTGTTTTATTTCATATTATTTTAAACAAACGAGCTAGTAGGCGATGGTCGTGTGTCATATCTATAGTGGGACCAGTGCTTCCAAAGGGCTAGCATGCATAGCTTTGAGAAAGATCAACAATGGACACCATAATACATGTTTTCATCAGGACCATTCCTCGTCTTCCTGTTTGTTTTATTTCTTCATTAAAATAATCACACGGGCTAGTAAGCATGATGACATCTATCATTTCATGGTGGGACCCACTAGACTATAGGATGGAATATGTTTCTAGAAAAATAGAGATCCATGGTTGAATGGCAGGTGATGTGGGTAGATCCTAACCACTCCCTACCATCCCATGAAGGGACCACTTGTGTCCCATATATTTTCAATGGGAAAGTGAGAAAATGGAATGTGGAGATTTCAAAGGCTCATATGGATTCAAATGGAGATAAGTTACTCCTAAAATATTGGCCGAGACTGTTCCAAGATAAAAACAATGTTAAATTAGAACTATTTTTTGGGCACAAATATGAAAGTTGGGTATTTTATGGTCATCAAATCTGTGAGGTGCTGGTACACATGGGAAGGTGAAATTGAAATAAGGCAGAGTACGGGCTGATATTATGAAGTTAAATCATCATTGCTCCTTGCTATCTTAATATGATGAATTGCAAGTAAATTGATTCCCATGGGTGAGTGGGTAAATGTGACACTACAGGTTTGGTTAAATGTTAAGCATGTGGTTAATTTGTAGGCTAAGTGAATGTTTACCTCACTTGAGTTTTTTGATTATGGAGAAGCATCAAGTGCATGTGTTTAATTTTGTCATAATTAATTATCTTGATTTATTATTTGTTGATTCACATCAAGGTATGATGGATGACTGAGGTTCAAAATTAGGGTAATCGATTGCTTGCATCCTCACACAAGATTTCTTGGAAAATTAATGCATACATTCTCTAGTTGATCTATTTAATGAAGATCATCTACTTGTTATTCTCACCATTGATTATTTGAGAGAATTAAGAGTCTGGGAGTAAAGTGTGTAAAGTTTTCTGAAGTAATTGTATAGTTCAAGCTTGTTATTTGTAAGTTGGGTGGTGTCTTTGTCCTAAGGAAATTTGATAGGTTGCTTAGTCAAAAAATGGGTAAGGTAAGTGTGTCTGTTAGCCTAGTTCGAAGGTCCAAGAGACTCAACCTTCTTGAGTCTCAAGATAATTCTCCCCAAAGTGAGCAAGATATGTTTGAAATCCCTATGACTCCAAAGAAGAAAATAAGAGTTGACAAGAAGTCTACATGGGGTGTTCTCAATTGCGCTTATCATCTAAGAAGTTGAATTATCTCAGAGGAATTGGTCAAGGGTAAGGAGAAGAAAATTGATAGGCCTGAGAGGGAAGCTATGAGAAAGAATATGTATCATTGGGCTTATATGGGATGTCATCATTCACCCATTGAAGTATCAGATGATTCTTCTGATAGTGGAGCTAAAACTGATTCAGGTTACCACCAGTATCTCATGGTCATAACTGATTTTATTGATTATGAGGATGAAGTAGTGATGGCTACTCCACTTTCAATAAGGAAACTGAGCAGGCGTACTTACTTTGCTGCTGACAAGGAAAAGTAGCATCCTGTTCCATTTTTGAGTTGGTGCTTGGTTTTTGGTCCTTTTTGCTACCTCATTGTGATGTGGATCTCTGTTTACTTGTGCCTTCTGTGTTGATGGTGACATTTCCAAGTTCAGTGTGAACTTGCATGTATTTGGTGTTGTGATGGTGACACTTTTTGAATACTGGTGGGTCTTCTCTAACTAATAGTTTTTTTGAATTTTTGCTTTTTGCTTGCCTCTATCCTAAAAATTGTTACTTGTAATTGATTGGGAAATATTTTCAAATTATAGTGAAATTCATTTTGAAATGAAAATAAAATGTAGGTGTAATTCAGTCTGATGCTTGTTGCTCCCTTGTCTTCTAAAAGGGATTTCAAGGCTAATTACAAGAGAGGTCAGTGGGTAGCTTTTCTTTGAAGGGATTATGCACAGAGACAAAATGGATACTGGAATTTCTAGTAATATGTTTTAGGGATAAAGTCAAGTGATATGTATAAGGTTTTTGATAATGACAATGATAATACATATAACAAAATAGTATAAATTTTCTACATGTTACTCTCCTCTGTACAGGTTATACTGACTATGAATAATATAATCAATGGTTATCTTATTTGTCTTTATTGGTTTCCAATGGATGTACTACTCTATTCTTTCTTGTCAATTCAATGAATGTATGCAAATTCTTGAATATAACAGTGGGTTTGAAATAAGTCATGTATGAGGATGCTAGTAAGTAAATTGTGGAGATGATAAGTGGAAATATTGTAATGCAATATTTTCAAGGCTTCAAGTATTATCAAATGTAAATTTTTTTATCTAATCATGTGGGTATTTGGTTTGACTCCATTCCAAGAATATGGCACCAGTTTAGCAAAGTAATTATACTCCAGTTGTGGTGACCAATTCAACAACTGATCACAAAAATACAATCAAATTACTTGTAAATCTCTTTTTGGGTGTGTTTAAATCTCAATGAATTACATTTTCTCTTGTTTAAGTTAGTCACTGCCATGAAGGTCGACCAAATCTTTAGGGTGTTGTGTCTATTAAAAAATTAAGGGGATTCATCTATTTATTCTATTTTTGATACCTAGACACACTAGTATCTGTAAAGAGAACATTTAGGATTACCCTCCTGGGTTTCACAGAGCCCAAAGTAAAGAAGTGAAGGCCTAAAACCCTAACTTATGTGTTGGCCAATCCTTACCCTTATTGATAATGGAATCTCGACAAATTCATAGGTATGTGGTAAGAATAAGTTTTATTCTTAAAAAAATCACCAACATTTTACCCTTGTGCATTCAGTTATCCACTGAGGTAGTTATGGTAGTACATGAATTTTTATTTTTGGAGAGTAAAATTTGGCTGATTGGATGAGGAGGAGATCATTTGGAGACCTTACAAACTTATATTGAAGTGGTTAGATGAGACTCATCAAGTGAGGAGATTACATATGGAAAAATTTCTAATAGGGAGACAAGATTATGTAGTGTGACCCTTCTACTATGATCATGTCATGTGATAGTTTGGACAGGTCCAAGTACCACCCATTGAATGACTCTTCTTTAGGATATCAATTTAGAGTGCTCAGAGGCCTCGTGACATTAGATGATTCACTATTGATGATGTCATCTACAATGACTCTAATTAAAATGATCATGGTATGCCTCCAGTCTTTGACGTTGATGACATTAGTACCACAAATTCCTATGAGGAGTGGTGGGAAGCAACACAAATGACTCCTATATTATCAATGGATAAACTGATATGTGATGTAGGGCCACTCTCAAATTGGAGAGAGAAGGAGGAGGATCAAGCTTAGGAGATATGGGTTAGGGCTATAGACTTATTCATATATGTGATAGACGAGGACTATGACAAGGTTGTAGATCCTAATTATGATGGCCATGAGTAGGGGGATGAGGAGTAGGAATAGTTGATGAGTGAGGGTGATGAGACAATGGATGAGGATTTGGTTGGCCACAAGTGTGGAGATCCAACTCCTACTCATGTGACTAGATCAAAATCAACAACTATAACACGTACTAGCAGCTACAGTTATGGAGAGGCTAGCACATCCTCCATGCCCGCTACACAAGACAAAGTTGTCTTTGCACAACCAACTAGAGAGCTAGGTGATGATATAATATTTACTACTATGCTTTATGCTTATGTTCATGCTTTATATTTTAATTTTATGTCCATATATATATATATCATGATGTGTACTAATTATATTTATGATTTCTATCTTACAGGAGCTATGAGAGATCTATATGATCTCTATCATTAGGTTGCTACCAAGATAGTGCCTTTGTCAATCTATGAAGGGGTTGTTGACACAAACTATGTTCCCCCACCCATCATGGAGTGAGATCTAGAGTTGTTTGAGCCATACGTTAGACTACGTACAATATATGAGAGTTTTAGGGGGCGTTCCTACCAAGTTGAGGCTTCCTATGGGGATTTTTAGTCATCTTGAGACCCAACAGAGGTTGAGAGACTTCAGTCAAAGGTACCCAGACTATAGGCAGAGAGATCATTTAGTGGAGGATTGCCAAGAGGCACTTGTATGAGCATAGGGTCTATAGTATCCTCTAGATGTACTTGTGGGCTCACGATCATGATCACATACCATCATCTCTCAATGAACTGCATCTAGACATATGCGATCACTAGATCCTGAGGGATCCGATAGTAACATATCTCATTAGCATTCTATATATTGATGACATCTACATGAAATTTTTATACATACACAAACACATATATATGATCATTTGATGTTTGGTTATTTATGCTTATGTGTTTAATGTTAAATGACAATGCAATTGATCAAATAATCTTTGTAAGAATATTAAACAAATGTCTCCATGATTTAACATGTTTTATGTGATATAATTAAAACTTATTCTATTTTCTCGTAGATGCAACATTGTGATTAAGTATGTTATGTTAAATTAAATGCACCTATGATCTAATTAAAAAACATGAAATGGATATAAGGATCTAATCTATCACAACATACATGATTATCTTGAATAGTATGAATCCTAAAGTAACTATATGAAATTAAGTTAAATAATTACTTTAATATTCAAGACACAAAAATAATTATTTTTTAAGAACGAAGCAATGAAAGAGCACATAGAAAGTGATCTACTAACTCTAACACCACTGGTTTACAATTCACACTATTCAAGAAGATTAGACATAATACCGATGCAGGTGCTTGGCATTTATAGGTTCTTTAAGAGGTGTACCATCCAAATATCCATTAATGTATATTCTCTAGACCCATAAATTTCATTAATTATATATAAGGTCCTAACCAATTAGGACTAAATTTTCTTTTTTTAGTATGTCGGCATTAAAGTTACATTGATTTTCGAATAACACCAAATAAAAATTTGTGGACTATGGAAATGGAATGCACAACTTCCCTTATCCACACCTAAAATGGGAATAAAGGAAGAGGAATTTGATTTAGCAAAGTTCACACTCAAGAAAAAATCCTTGAGATTCCAATGGAAAGAGAGATTGAAATTAGTCAAAGGAGATTTTCCTTAAGGCTAGAAATTGATAAAAAAGATTAACTAATAATGCAAAACTAAGGAAATGCAAAATGTTTGAAAACACAATGTGATATGAAAAATGACCTAAATATGCAAACAAATTGTAACAAAAATTAATGAGAATGAGGATGTGCACCTGGAAACTAGAAAGTGATGGAGACGAGCTCTAAAATCTTGTAGAATTCACTATGGAAGCCAACTAGGACTCATACGCTAGGCTGGGTGACTTAGTCCTATTTTGGGGAAATTATGTCAGAACAAGTTTCAAACAAAAGTGTACTCAGAACTACAAAAACCACTTTTCAGGCCTGGCAGTGTGACTAATATGCCACTAATGGAAACTTAGTCCACTTCTAGATTTTAGGAAATTCAAAAGTGCAATATGTAGCTCTTGGTCTATACTTTAGCTCCTGATAGGTTTCCGGATCCGATACTATAGAATTTGACCGGTAGGTGTTCTACAAGCTTCTTTTAGGGCTTTGACTACTTTCAATGACTTTGAAAAATTATTGACAAGTTTTCACACCTTTCTCTTTGACAATTTTGTGCACTACACCTATAAAACACATGCAAAGAGGGGGGAAATTGTTGAGGGTTAGTGAATAGGGGTTTTCCTTGGTCAAACGGGTATGTGCAGGATCATGATGGGCCAAAAAGTGGCGATATGATGGGTATATGTAGGGTATGTGGCTGGCAATTTTTTTTTAACCCAAAATTGATGAAACAAAAATGGATTTTAAAGGATATTCTCAGCTTTCCACCAATATAAATTATGCTTTACTTTGAATTTAATAAATAATTATTATTAATTTTCTATTTGAATTATGACTAAAGTCCTAATTGATAGATTGATTGAAAAATATTTATAGCTTTCAACGGTATCAGATTTTTGAATCCAAACATGTGTCACATTCTATGCTTCACATACTATAGGATTAAAAAAATAAAATTGAATTTCATTAAGTTTTGACCAAGTTAAGGGTCGGACATACAAATTTTATATTTTTAAAAGTTGTAAAAAAATCATAATTATTTTTACTTAGAAAAAAGTTACAAAAATATGCATCACATTAGGACACAGTCTCTACTTATATCTAAAATATTATAAAAAAATATTATCATTTTATTGTGGTTAGGGTGGTCAGACAGACACCTACTTATTTTTTCCCTGAAATCTAAGTACTACTACATTGAAATTTCAAATTTTTACCAAATAGTTAAAAAAAAACTAGCAGTTTAGAAACTACATTCAATTTGCTACAAATTCTATTCTTACATATTTTTGAAATAATATAGATAAGTTATTCAAATTTTTACGTCAAGTTGCCTAACTTTGATTTTTCTGAATTTTTCGCCACTTTAGGGCTTGTTTTTTCCATGATGATCTTGCACATACCCAAACCCCGGTTTCGTAATTAAACCCTTGAAAATGAAATGAAATGAAAAGAGAATGATGAATGAACATGTAATGCTACAACTCACTAAACCCTTGAAGTAGTAATCTGAAGACATGCAAGTAGCAGCTCCAATGGATGTAGACTTGAGAATGCTTGAAAAATGCCTAAAATGCTTAAGTGAACGCTTATTAATTGATGGAATGCTTGAGTGAATGAATGAGGGTGAAATGAGAGGAAAACCCTATATTTATACACAATTATGTAAAATTTCCCAAAAAATACCACATCACAGTCCCGACCTCAGGTCTTAGATAATAATAAACCACCAAAAATTTGAAATTATTTTGATTTTTGAGCTAAAAGGGATTCATTCGCCCCTAGTGGCGAATGGGTCCCATTTAGGAATTTTAAGTGGGTTTTAGAAATTAAGTGCATTAAATGATGTTTATTGGGATTATTTTCAAAAATACACTTAAGTAAGGCCTGTAAGTGTAAAATGGGGCCAATTACAGCATAAGAAAGGGTGAAATTATTGATGACAAGCCTAGAATAGTGTGAAAGTTTGTAACAATAATTTACAACACTTTGAAATAAGATTTGGTAAGTGATAAAAAGAGGTTATTTAGATGAAATACATTAACAAGACCCTAGAAAAGTGTGAAAGTGTGTTACAACACTTTACAACACTTAAGTAAGGTACCACTTGAGTTCTTTTAGTTTACAAGGGTCTAAGACCTAATGTGAATGTGTTGACCACATTACAACATTAAATCAAAGCACAATTAGGCCAAAGTCACAAGGAGGACCCAAACAAGATAGAAAAAGTAGAAGGGTTACTTTTTTGGTGTCCACAACTTTATTGAATACATGAGGGATGACATGAACACTATAACTACGTTGCAATTTTCTAGCATAATCTTGGAGATGTTCAAGACCGTTAATGTGTTGTTCATCAAGCATCTCAAGATTATGTAATTGTTTTTATCTATAATTATTGTCATCAATAAGTCCTTGGAGAGTGATCCTTAATGAAGGATTCTCTAACTCTAAGGGTATTATTGCTTCGGTACCATAAACAAGGTTATAGGGAGTAGTCCTAGTGGATTTCCTTATACTAGTATGGTAAGCCCATAACACATATGTCAATTGTGTGTGCCAATCCTTATTGTATTTGTTTACTATCTTCCTTAGGATTTGTTCGAGAGTCTTATTAGTTGATTCAGCTTGACCATTAGATTGCAGGTAGTAAGGTGTTGAGAAATGATGTTGGATGTTAAATGTTTCTAGGAACTTCTTCACGTCATTTTTCTTATATGGTATCCCATTTTCTGAAACCAACATTGAAGGAAGTACAAAGCAAGCAATAATGTTTTCTAGTATGAAACCGCATATCACATCAATAGTTGTGGAACAGAGGGGAATAACTTCTACCCATTTTGTGAAATAGTTTATTGTTGTTATTATAAAACTGTGCCTAGCTGAAGGAGGTGGGATTTTTCCAATCAGATCAAGTCCCCATACTAATAACAACCAAATAAGAATTTGGGCCTGAAGCTTAGATGCGGGAGCATGAATCAAATTACTATGTTCCTAACATTTGTAACATCTCTTAACATAATTGAAGCAATATTTTTCCATATGTATCCAATAATATCCCATGTGGATGAGTTTTTGAATTAGTGATCTTCCTCCAAAATGACCCCCACAAGTACTTGAATGAGCTTCTTGAAGTGCTATGAGGATTTCAAATTATTTAAGGCATCTAAGTAAAACACCATTAAAGGATCTTCTGTATAACACGTTGACGAGAATTATATATTTAGATGCAGGTTTTCGAAGATGATCTCGACTATTTTTAGTTGTTGGCTTAAGAAAGGTACTTTCTTTTAAATAATTAAATATTGGTGTATACCATTCACTAGAGCTTTCCATAGTTGTTGATAATACTTCTTCATCTTTGGATTCAATTCATGGGTTCATAATTGTACGGAAAATAAATGTGAAATCCTTTGGAAGATCTTGAGGGGATATAAGAGAAGCTACACTTTGCATTGCATTTGTGTGTTTTTTATCCTTTCATGTTATCAATGGAAAATGGTTCAAACTTCTCTAACAAATTCATTGTGAGATCGTTGTATTTCAATAATGTTTCATACTTTGTGTGATATGTCCCATTTTTTTTCTTAATGACTAATTGTGAATCACTGAATATCTTAATATTTCAAACTCCCAAAGCTAAAATGGTGTGTAAAGCAACAATTAACGATTCATATTCCATTGTTTTGTTGGTGGATAGGAATTTTAAGTGATAGGATAAGGGAATAGGCTTCCCTAAGGGAGTGACTTATAATCCTAGTATAGGAGCTTGTTCTACACTTAAATCCATTACAATATAATTCCCATGTTTCTTCATCTTTCTGAAAAGCCAACACATTCTCATCAGGGATCATTTTTGTATTAGGTATCGCTAGGGGTGAGGTATTTTCTGTTAAGTGGTCAATTAATCCTTGTGCTTTAATTTCTCTTTATGAAAAAAACTTAAGGTGAAACTCTGTTAACAACATAACCCATTTAGCTAAGTTTCCTAATGAATTTGTTTTAGTGAAAAGATGTTTTAGAGTATCAAATTTTGTCATCACATTTATTTCAGCATTCAGTAAGTAATGTATCAGCTTACTATTAGCAAATACAAGATGGCATATGAGTCCTATTTGGCCTATTTTTAAGGTTTTGAGTGAGAAATCTAGGTTTTAAGTTCAAATTTCATGAATTTTGGCTTGTGGGTTCTAATAAATTGGATATTAATTGTACTTCCTATATAAACAAGGTCTCAAATCATCATTTCATGAAGCCTTCATGATATCAAGTCAAGAACTCAAAAGTTAAGCATTCCAAGACTTTACAAGATCATCAAGAGAGTATTCAAGATCATTTCTATGGCATTCAAGGGCAGAATTATTTATCAATTTTTGCAGCAATTCAATATCCATCATCCTGTAAATATTATCAAGCATCAAGCATGTTGTTGAGCTAGTGTTATGATGTAGCATTGAAGATACACGATCAAGCATTGTTATGTAGCATTGAAGATACAAGATCAAGCATTGTTCTACACTTATTTCAAGGTCTAGATCTACATCCTTTATGTCCATTTCATGTTAAATTGCAGACTTACAAGACATCATTCAAGGTATCATTGTTCATGTTTCATGTTCCATGTTTTATGTTTCATGTCCTTATTTCATTATCTCATCATTTTTTTTAATTACCTCAAAGGGGTTTTACCATGACAAACCCCCATTCACTAACAATCAACAAGTATTTCTCCTTTTTACCTATGTGATTGTAGATCTAGGTGTTTTGGACCATGAAGGATCTTTGAATATTAGGTTACAAGCTTGAAGTTGTTGGAGTTGTCCCCTCATTTTCAAGGTTGCTATCCTCACAAAAAAGTCATCTACAAGTCTATAATTAGGGTTTCAAATTCAAAAACAAGGTGTGGCAGAAAGAGAAGATATTGGAGACCTGATTCAAATCTTACTAGTAGGATTGATACACCACTTGTGGCGTATGATTCCAATTATAGTGATTTTTAGGGTTTTTGGAGATTTAGAATCAACATTTTTAGATTCCTATTTTGGCCCAAAAACCCTAATCTGGTACTGATACACCCAAATTGGCATATGAGTCCTAGCTAGCATAAAAATTAGTGTTTTTAGCATTTCTAGTCCTCATTCAGGCCTCTTTAATTTTTTGATTTTTCTATATGAGTCCCTCTGGGTGAATTAGTCCCAAAAATTTGGTGAACTTGTATTTAGAACATTTTACTTTTTGATTTGGAGTCCATCATCATCCTAGATCTTGCTTGCATTAACATTGCATTATATTTTGCATTAGTTAATTGGCATCTAGGGTTTCTAAATATTGCATTAGTGAAAGTGCATATAGGTTGCATTTTTGCATCTTGCATCACTAAATATCATCTAAAATATGCATTTCCATTTAGTTTACAAAGCATACAAACTAAAAATCATAAAAATCACTTAAAATTTTCTTAAAGTTGTTAAAAAATCTCTCACTGAGACTCATATGCTCCTCTAGGTGATTTACTCCCAATGCACATCTAAAACTACCTTTTACAAAATTTAAAACCTTGTTTCTACACTTTTTTTTGTTGCAATTGGTTATCTGTTTCAATTGGTTGAGTTTATGTTACATTCATTTCACTAAACCTAACTTAAAGTGGTTCAATTTCATGCATTGCTTGATTACAAATTTTCATTTACATTTCATTTTCAGATTGGTGCTTAGTGTAATCAGTAAATTACCTTGTTTGAAATCTAGAAATTGCATTTACACATTTCATTCTAGGTCTTTAGATTGCACTTTAAGTTTATATAGATTATTGTTCACAAATTTTAGTTTCGGTCTATTCCAAGTTTGCAAAGTAAAAGTTAATCAATAAGAATGTTATTCATTCTTTCAATACATTCCCTACTTATGAGAAGTCTCTTAGTGTAAGAGAGTGAAAATTTTGATTCTTTACTTTAACCTACACCCCCACTTATCTCTCCTATTTGTGGGAATTATGTGATATAAGAAGATGAAAATATAGACAATCTTGATGATCATAGTTTCTTTTCTCCTAATACCTCTCCTACATGTGACAAAGGTATTTCAGTATTAGAAGATGAACTCATTGAGAATCATGACATTGTTGAAAGCTCCTCTTCTATAATCTCTCCTACATTGGAAGATATTATAGCACAAGAGAATGACATCATAGACACATTTCTAAACATCACCTTACCTAATTTTCATTCCCCCTTAGCTTGTCAGACTAATTTAGTGGAAGAGGATGAGATTGTAAATGATGAGGATATGTTGGTGCTAGATGATCAAATCTTTAAGGTCTATAACAACCCCCTTTATGATCCTTACCCTACCTATCCTATTTTGGAAGGAATTATGGGAGAAAGAAATGAAATTATGGACAATATTTATAATCACATTTTTTCTTCTTCTAGTATATCTCCTAGTTGTGAAGAAGAAACTTTGATGTTAGAAAATACAAGTCATGAGAATCTTATGTTTCTCTCTTTCCCTAGGAAAAAAATTATTGAACGAGGGAATACCATCATTGATAAATGAGAAAAATTGACCATTGACCATACCCCTACTTGCGATGTCATTTTGGAAAAACCAATCCTTGAATTTCAAGAAGTTTTGGTTTGTAGTTCTACTAAAAAATATCCTCCTAGGGAGGATATCATGGTGCAATAAAATGACAACAATAGTGATGTGACTTCCTTGGATTATGGTGAAAATATGATACTAGACTTCCCTTTATTAGAAATACATCAAACCAAGATCACTGAGGTTATGAATGCACAAGTGTCCATTAGATCCCCCTTGACATTTGGACCTCCTACATACCCTATGGGACATCCTAAGAATCCCATAATTCTTTACCCACCCTCACAATGACCTCAAACTCAAAAAAAATCTAAACTTATCCTCTACCCATCTAAGAATAATGTGTCACAAGATTCAAGTCATAATACCATTGCTCATACATATAACACTAGAAACAATCTGCAACAAAGACAAGCAACTCCAACATCCCTCCCATTACCTAACCCTATCTTTCCTGGTCCCCCTCATTTTCCTTCACAAAGTGGAAGGTGGTATGATCTTGTTTAAGAACTTAAGAATACTCTTGCTAAAATATCATTATGGGACCTTATTCAAGCCTCCCCTCATTATAATAACATCATTCAAAATGCTTTACAACAAGTTAATATCCCTTATAATGTGCAACCAAATGACATAGCAACCATGATTCAAGGAATAAATGTTGACATTATTTTACACCAAAGTGAGCTCCCTCCTTTGGGAGTTCAAAAAAAAAAATGATGCTTTCATGATAATAGATTCCTATAATAGAATAGGAATAAAGCAAACCCTTGTCAACAATGGCTCAGTCCCTAATGTGTGTAGTGGATCCCTTTTGGATAAGCTAAGCATGGATAAATAAAAAATTCAATCAGACTCTTTATCTATTCATGGATTTAACAATGTAGGAAAACAACTGCTTGGTGTGATCAGTTTTCCTATTACAATTGGAAAGGCCACCTTAGAAACATAGATCCATGTTATGCTTCATGAAATTTCATACAATCTTCTCTTAGGTAGATCATGGATTGATGCAATGAATGGAGTTCCTTCTACCCTTCATCGTAAAATGAAATACATCTACAAAAACAAAGTGTACACACTCGAAGCCAACCTTGAACCAAACAGTTGTTTGAACATTGAGAAAGGTAAGGAAGATCCTTTGGAAAAATTGAGACCAACTACATAAGTAGAACCCATGTAATAGAAAGACAAAGAAAAACATATTGAGGAAATAATGAAGCTATTAGAAGATGATTGGGGTTCCTTAGAATTTCATCCAACATTCATGGGATAATACAATATCATAAACAAAGACTCTGAAAAGGGGGAAGAAAAAGCAGTAATGTCAGCACAAAATTTAGAAGACCCTTCAAAAGCATCCACCTCAACCACTTTAGAAAAAAAGAAAAAAAATTACACAACAAGCTTTGATGAAATAGATTATAAACAACCACCGAATCTGAAAGAAATGCAAAAGCTTTATGTAAGAGGTTATGAACTTATGAGACAAATTCATTATAGTGGAAAAGGATGTGGTGCTAGAGAACAAGGTATATGTGTCCCTATAGAGACTCACATGCAAGAAAAGACTAGTGGTCTTGGTTATTGTCCCTTGAAAGACACAAACAAGCCCTGACTTAGTATCAACACTATTACAAAAAACCCTTCTAATGCAACTTTAATCATAGTGCATCCTCAATTGATAGACACTAGTGGTCTTGTTTGTTATCCTTTGAAAAAAATATAGAATTCCTCGCTTAACATTACTATCATCATGAAAAACACTTATTCTTTGAATTTGATATATTTTATACCCTCCTATAAAGGAGAGTACAAAATATAAGAATCTAAAGAGTCATGTGTAAGTATGACACCTAATACTAAGACAGTGACATATTCGTCATAAAGTAAAGGAAAATCTTCTACTTTTGATTGAAAGAGTATCTTATCGAGACTCCAAGATCGTTTGATATCCCTCCCTCCAAAAAATGATAGAAATTTTACTACAAGAGTTCATTTTGTAAATATCATAGAGTTCATGGTCACTCTACTAATGAACATGTAAGGTTGTAATTGGTGAAATTCAAAATCTTAAGGAGTGTGTGTTGAAAGGCACAATACAACTGAAAGGGGGAGTGAATAAGTTCTCGCCAAAAACAAACTCAAATCTTCAAACACTTATCAATTTATTATCCACTTAATTTTATTATTAAGTATGAACATGAAATGAAAATAACAGGAAGCAATATCAACACAGTAAACACTATAAAGTAATTGTACAACTGAATACAAAGAGGCTCACTACCCAAAATGACTCACTTTCTGGATACAAAGGCTTACTGCCTATAGAAAGGACTCACTGTCCAACAAGGAGGCTCACTGCCTACAAATACAAAAGATTATAGAAAGATACACCACATAAAATTACACACACCCACAACCTAGATCAAAAGAATTGTAGACATTGTTAGCTCACTACTTTGAGGAATCTAACACATTAAAGTACTACTTCCTTAATTTACTTTTTCACTACTTTTCTTCTCAAACTTGTGGCTTGATTTATTTATTCACAACATCTCAACTTGTGTTTATACCCTCTTCAACCTTAGAAGCTTTCTCCAAGGTTGGCTACATGTGCTTCATTTAAAAAATTCAAATTAGGTTAGCAACTCAGCATTCCAACAGTGGAAAGGAATGAGAGTGGACCAAACCAACACTTATCCAAGACCCAAAACATCATATTGGATCAATCAGACGCTTCCTTAATTAATTCTTAAGCCTTTGTATGAAGTGTAAACACCAGGTCAGCCAAACCTAATGAAAAAAAATGAATTTTGAAGTACATGCTTCCCAGTAGGAAGATAACATGCAAAAAATGCAACATGCTTCATTGAATCACTGTAACACATCTCAGATTCCTTTAGACTTATCTACATCAACTACAACAATCTTCAAACTCAGAACACTTCTCACCAGTCCATCCAGACTAAATAGACACACAAAACAATACTGAAAATCAACTTTCAGAGCACTAGACCACAAACATCCTATCTAGAACATAGAGAACACCATTACAAGAAATATTCCAAATTTTCAAGACCTGAAACAAACAAAAAAGGACTGCAAAGCAGAAACATTTCTCATAATCCTCAGACTAACAACTCTGTAAAACCCATTCACATATTGGTGAACATATCTTTCATTCTCCATCAAATTGGAATCACAAACCTGGAGATATCACCAACAGATTCCCATAAACAACACCTCAGATCTACACAAGCATAGGATCAACATAGAATAAATGTGGATGATAGCAACCTAGGTTAATAAACCCCTCATTTTATCAATTCAAAGGATTTCAAATCACCCTTCTACTCACAAACTTAATCTTGGCTTATTTTCAACTTTTCACTTAGACACCCTTGTAGGTGTGCAAACCATATTTTCCCAAATGAACTCTCAGTTTTCCTTAACAACCTCTTGAAAGGAAGGATTTTAGTACCCAAATCCTTCCTTGCTCTTTTAAGGGTTTTCACCTAAAAGGGGAAAGATGGGTCCAAAATGCACAACTTTTCAATCAAGATTAATGTAAGTATGGATGGGATATTGATGTGAAGTGTGTGTGGATGAGTTTGAATGCTTACAAATGAAAATAAGTGAATGTAAACTAATCTAATGAAAGATGTTGAAAAACACAATGTTGATTGCAAATATGAACTAGAAATCTAAACAAATGAAAACATAAATTGATGAGATTAATCAGAGTGCACCTGGAGGTAGATTACTATTACTGGAGAGTTATGGAATGTTCTAGAAGTCATTGTTAATGGCCACTAGGACTGATTCACCATGCGTGGTGAATTATTCTTGCTTCTGATGAAAAGTCTAGGAAACAGGTTTCTGATTGTCGGGAGCTAAATTCTGACAAAATCATTTTTCAGGCCTATAGGTGGGACTCATTTGCCATAGGTGGTGAATTAGTCCACCTACAAGAATCAACAAATTCAAGAGTAGATTCTATGGAGCTAGATCTGCACTTCTGCTTCCTATAGGTGTCTACTTTTGAAATTGTCAGATTCAAGTATGAAAGTGACCTTTGGTTGATATTTTAACTTGAATGACTTTGCAACTTGATCCTCAATGATTTCCAAGCTTCCAAGAGACCCAAATCTGCAAACACATAAGAAGAAAAGAAGAAATGTTGATTGTTAGGGCATGGGGGTTTGCCTTGGTCAAACCTTGTTTAGGTAATTAAACCAAAATGATGAAAGAATGGAATGAAGCATGCAATAATGGAATAAATTACCTTGCCATGATGATTTATCTTGAAAGTTTGAAAATTGAGCTTGAATGACTTGTAATGTTAAAACCCTAAGTTGCTTGACTTGAAAGAGAGGATTTGTGGATGAATGAATGATGAGAGATAAGAGATGAATAAGAGATGTAAAATGAGGGTAAAAACACTTATTTATACACACATGTGCCTTAGTATCTCGTTAATACCTCATCACAAGCTGACATGAAGCAAAATTAAACTCAAATTTCATTTTATTTCCTGCTCAAAGGTCAAAATGGGTCCAAATGGGACTCATTCACCACACATGGAAAATGGGTTCCACTTGGATGGGACTGATTTTCCATGCATGGCGAATGGGTCCCACATGGGCTATTTTGACAGGTCAGATGCCAAGCAATAAGGAAATAAGGTCTAAAATGCAACCTTGTTGGGTGTTTGACCAATTTGAACCTCGGGATGCACAATATGGTATTATTAGGGCCTATTAGTGATGATGTAAATGTTAAATAGGTCTTGGGACACATAAATCAACATGAAAGTGTGATTAAATACACTTTACAAGACTTAAATGAGGTCCACATAGCCTAGGAAGGCACAAAAATCAATGTGAATGTGTAAGACACATTACAACACTAGTTTATCATTAAGTTTAAGTTAAGAACCTTCTAGATTGATGTAAGAATGTTATTAAATGCATTTTATAATGTTGATTTAGGAAGAAATAGGTTAATTAAGTCTAGAAAAGCGTGACAGTCCATTACAAGACTTTACAACACCTTTACAAGACATCATTAAAAGCATGTTATTCAACTTATAAGGGTCCAAGACCTAGTGTGGATGCATCAAATTACTCACAACACCTGAATCAAGGCCTCACTACGTCTAATTTATCATGAATTAATCCTGTTTCAAGCAAAGGGTAATTTTTTCTACAACACATTGAGCCCCTACTTTAGTGAGAGGATGAAATTGCTTTGAAATCACACTAAAGTAGACATTCAAGAGAGATCCTCATACACAGATGAAAATGACATAATGAAAATGATCAAAGGAGGTGGCCAATCCCCCAAGATACAAAATCATGCAATGGCAAGGAAGAAGGGGTGAAAAGGATGGATCAAGCTTTGACCATTTGTCTAGCTAGTTGTGGATCAGATCTAGGTTTTCTTATTTGAGAAAGATAATGTGTACTCACTCTGGGCAACAAAACACATGACAGTCCGCCGAGTGAGAAGGACCAAATGTACTCACTCTTGGGCCATATAACTAGTTGTCCACGGGGTGAGAAAGCCCAAAAAGGTAAGATACATACGCTAGTTGGTATGCACACACAAACACAAAGGTGTCTATGGGGAAAATTCTTTCCACTAGGTGGGATTCCCACTCAACGATATCAAATTTATACCTACTGATAACTTTAATAACGCACCACAAAGGAAAATGATGATTCGTTCTCTATGAAGTAAGCAAAACTTCGTATGCTTGACACTCATAGACATTGTTAATGCAAAATAATGTGAGGATTGTTTAAAGGGATTTTTCTTTGTTCATGCAAGGTCTTGGAAACATTGTTCTTAATGTCTCCAAGAGAGGATAAGTGAAAAATAAGTATCACGCTCTTGGTGGGAATCAAGCCCAATGACTCCACCAAGAACATGACTCGTCACAAGAAGAAAGGAATCATGCAATGAAATGAAAGTGGTGATGTATGGCCCCACTTTAAATTAGTTGCGAGCACTTGTACTATGAGAAATTACTTTAAAGTAGAAGAGAAAGATGAAGACATGAGAGCTTACTCAGAAATCCCTATGCCAAGTCATATGTTTCCGATAAGCTACATCATGAAAAAGGGAAGTATGTCATATGTGAGCCACCTTAAGGCATGTCGTCCACATTCCAAGCTTACTTTTATATATTCATGAAAGGTTAACAACTATCCAGAGAAGGCAACCAAAAGTGACATATGAGGATAATGCTATTGAACCCCTTGCCCCCACTGAGTGTAGGACAAAGGCGAGGCAAAATGTTTGATAAAATGCATGCTAGAGTGAAAAGAAATATAAATTAGATGAATTAGATGCCCCCCACATATGTAAGCATACCAAACTCCTGAAAATGTTGTATTTTATGACTCAAAGCATTACATTCATTAGTGGAATGACCATCAACTCTATGATATGCACAAAATGAAGTCTTTTCATGATATTTCTTTTGAGTTCTAGGAGGAAGGGTGATCAAGTGATCTTGGAGGAGTCTTGACAAGATACCCTCTTGATCAGGAGGAGAAGGTGGTCTTGTAGTTTGTTTCAAAGATACATCTTTCTTAGTATTGGATTTCATATTAACACAAGTTTCTCTAGATTGCGTGATTTTATTCTTCCCATTATAGGAAGGTATAGAATCTAACAAATTCAAATCATGAACATTTTGCGAGATGACATTGACATTAAGCGAAGATGTAATTGTGTGTTGCATGTTTGATGAAGGATGATGTTCAAGAACACTAGATGTTAAGGATGGTTTAGTAAGGTGTTGTGTGATATTGTTGACGGTGGGTGGAGGTTTGGCGATCTCACTTATAGGACAATAACCAAGACCATGAGTTGTTTTTTGTGTGAGAGGGTCGATAGGGTTGCAGATACCTTGTTCTTGAGCACCACATCCATTTCCACTATATCCCTATTGTTTTATAAGCTTGTAACCTTTTCTATAAATATTTTTCATGGCTTTTGGATCGAGTGATTGGTTGTTATTGTGTTCATCAAAGGTTGTGTAGTTTTCTTCTTTGTCTAAAGTGGTTGAGGTGAATGCTTTGGAAAGGTTGTCTGATGTTGGTGTTGATATGAGTGTTGTGTCATTTCCATTGTTTGAATCTTTGTGGATGATTTTGTATTTGGCCATGAAGTCATGCTCAAAATCCAAGGAACCCCAATTGTCTTCTAATAATGTTGTGTGATGTTCAATGTTGTCATTTTTTTGTGTAGGTACCACTTCTATGGTTGGTGTTAATGTGTTCAAGGGGTTCTCTTTGGTTTTGTTAAGTTGTAAGGCACTATAAGGTTCAGGGTCAGCATCAAGGGTGTATACTTTGTTGTTGTAAATGTATTTCATTTTGCGATGAAGAGTGGAGGGCACACCTTTCATGGCATGAATCCATTGTCTGCCTAAGATAAGATTACATGAAATTTCATAAGGCATGACATGGATTGGTGTATATAAGGTGACCACTCCAACTTTAAGAGGCATAGTGATTACCCTGAGTGGTTTCTTGTTGATATTGTCAAATCCCTTATTAGATATAGAATTAGGTCGAATAGTGGATCTATGAATGTCGAGCCTATCCAAAAGACTCACACTACACACATTAAGATCAGAGTCATCATCTATAAGAGTTCTCTTTATGCCTTTTTTTTTTGTAGTGAGCAATGATCATGAAAGCTTCATGTTGTTTTTGCAACTCTAAAGGAGGAAGCTCATGTTCATGAAAAGTAATACTGAGATGCATGCTATGGATTAAAGCTACCACATCATTCAAAGTTTTACTAGGAGAAACTACAATTTTTTGTAAGGCTGTTTGAAGAATGTTGTGGTAAGTTGGTGAGTTTTGAAGTAAATCCCAAAGGGAAATTTTTGTAGGATTATTCTTTAATTTTTCAATAATATCATACTCCTTTCTATGTGGGATGATACAAGGGGTGCTAGGTAGATTGGGTAAAGGTAAGTAGGGTGATGTTGGTTGTGGTGGTTGTAGATTGTTTCGGGTATTATATGTATGAGCAACAATATTACAACTTGGTTGTTGCGATACATTATTATTAGGTGGGTAGAGGATAAATTGAGGTTTGTTTTGAGTTTGTTGCTTGTGTGATGGTGGGTAAAGAATTAGGGGACTCTTCGAATGGCCCACGAGGTATGTATGTGGTTCATTGATTGAAGGGGATCTAATGGACACTTGTGCATTCATAACCTCAACGGTCTTGGTTTGATGTATCTCTAAGGAATGGAAATCGAGAATCATTGTTTTGTCTAAGAGACATGATTATTGTTTGCATTTTCTAGCACCATGATATTCTCCCTAGAAGGAGAGCATTTAGAAGAACAACAAGCCACATGTTTTTGACAAGTAGGGATAGGTTCTTCCAAAATGACTTCATCACTAATAGGGGAATGATCAATGATGGGATTATGAAGAGGGGGATGGTTATGAGGTGTTGGTTGAGTGTCTAATATTGTTAAGGTCTCATTCTCGTGTGCTATGTTATCTACCTGACTATCAGAGCTTGTAATATGTTCAATAGATTCATCAAAAGTGAGGGAGGCATCAATAGAAGGATCCCTATGGTTTTAAAATAAATTATCCCAAATGGAAGAAGCATTAGGGAAGGAAGGGTCAAGATTCTCATAAATCTTAATAGGTATGTCTTATAATACCAACCTATCCTCTTGACATCGAGGAGGGATATTAGGAGATGGAAAATTTTGATTTTCATGGTTATGGGGAGTAGGTGATGGGGTATTCAGGAATGTTTCTATGTTGGCATCATCTTGTTTGCTAACATCATCCAAAGACGAATAAGAAAATGGACAATCATGACTCACAATTCTTGTAACTTCACCAAGATACCTTCGTCACTAATAGGAGAGGTACTGGGAGAAGAACAAGTATGTGTGTTATCATTGTCTACACCTCCATTCACACCAATGGGTAATGTAATATTTTGGTCTACGCTATGTTCCTCATAGTTGTAATTGAAATAAAAATCATAAGAAGGAATGTTATGCTTATAGAATCCATGTTTAATCAAATCAAAGGCACATTTAAAGAATATGTTATGCAAATGTAAATAAAGTGCAATGTAATGTTCAGATGTAAAACAAAGTAAATTGCTGATTATAGTATGCAATAATCTAAAAAATGAAATGTTGGAGATGTAAATGTGAAATTAAACTATGCATGGAATGAGCTAGTTTAAGTGAGATATAACAAAATTTGCATGCTAAAAAAATGTCACTGACTGATATATACAAGTTAAGGAACCAAAGAGAAGCCTAAAAACAATTTTTTGAGTTTAGTAAGATGCTATTTCAGGGGTTAGAAGGGATTGATTCGCCCAGGGTGGCGAATTAGTCCTAGTATGGACTTTTTTCAGAAATTTCAGAAGTTTTTGACTGATGTTGATGCTTTCTAAGTGCTATGATGCAAACCTAATTGAAAAATGCATATTTTTAGAGAATGGAAATGAATTTAGATGCCAAAAATGGAACCTAAATGCACTTTTTGTGAATGCAAAATTTAATACCTAGCATGCAAATGAATCATGCAAATCCTAATGCAAGCTAGGTCTATGATGATGAAAGGACTCCAAATAAATTAATAAAGCATTTGAAAAGTAGGTTCACCAAAAAGAAACGAAGGATTTGGTACCCAAATCCTTCCTTGCTATTTTAAGGTTTTTCACCTAAAAGGGGAAAGATGGGTCCAAAATGCATAATGTTTCAACCAAGATTAATGTAAGGATGGATGGGATATTGATGTAAAGTGTGTGTGGATTCGTTTGAATTCTTACAAATTCAAATAAGTGAATGTAAACTAATCTAATGCAAGATGTTGAAAAACACAATGTTGATTGCAAATATGAACTAGAAATCTAAACAAATGAAAACATAAATTGATGAGACTGATTAGAGTGCACCTGGAGGAAAATTATTGTTGTTGGAGAGTTATGGAATGTTCTAGAAGTCACTGTTAATTGGCACTGGGACTAAGTCACCATGCATGGTGAATTAGTCCTGCTTCTGATGAAAAGTCCAGGCAACAAGTTTCTTACTATCACGAGCTAAATTATGAAAAAATCACTTTTCAGGCCTACAAGTGGGACTCATTTTCCATGGGTGGTGAATTATTCCACCTACAAAAATCAACAAGTTCAAGAGTATATTATGTGGAGCTAGATCTACACTTCTGCTTCCTACAGGTGTTCGCTTCTGAAATTGTCTTATTCGGGTTTGAAAGTGACTTTTTGTTGATTTTTTAACTTGAATGATGAAGGGATGACTTGAATGACTTTTTAACTTGATCCTCAATGATTTCCAAGCTTCCAAGAGACCTAAATATGCAAACACATAAGAAAAAAGGAAGAAATGTTGATTGTTAGGGCATGGGGATTTTCCTTGGTCAAACCCCATTTAGGTAATTAAACCAAAATGATGAAGGAATGGAATGAAGCATGCAATAATGGAATAAATTACCTTTCCATGATGATTTATCTTAAAATTCTACAACATAAAATGTAGAATCTACCCTTGAAATTTTGAAAATTGAGCTTGAATGACTTGTAATGTTAAAACCCTAAGTTGCTTGACTTGAAAGAGAAGATTTGTTGATGAATGAATGATGATTGATAAGAGATGAATAAGAGATGTAAAATGAGGGTAAAAACACTTATTTATACACACTTGTGCCTTAGTATCCCATTAATACCTCATCATAGGCCAACATGAAGCAAAATTAAACTCAAATTTCACTTTATTTCCCACTCAAAGGTCAAAATGGGGCCAAATGGGACTTATTCTCCATACATGGAAAATGGGTCCCACTTGGAATGGAATTATTCACCATGCATGGTGAATGGGTCCCACATGGGCTATTTTGACAACTCAAATGCCAAGGAATAAGGAAATAAGGTCTAAAATGCAACCTTGTGGAGTGTTTGATCAATTTGAACCTCAGGATGCACAATATGGGATTATTAGGGCCTATTAGTGATGATGTAAATTTTAAATAGGGATTGGGACACAAAAATCAATGTGAAAGTGTGATTAAATACACTTTACAACACTAAAATGAGGTCCACATATCCTAGGAAGGCACAAAAATCAATGTGAATGTGCAAGACACATTACAACACTAGTTTATCATTAAGCTTAAGGTAAGAACCTTATAGGTTGATGTAAGAATGCTATTAAACATATTTTATAATGTTGAATTAGGAATAAATAGGTTAATTAAGTCTAGAAAAGTGTGAAAGTCCATTACAAGACTTTACAACACCTTTACAAGACATCATTAAAAGCATGTTATTAAACTTATAAGGGTCCAAGACCTAGTGTGGATGCATAAAATGCCTCACAACACTGGAATCAAGGCCTCATTAAGTCCAATTTATCATGAATTAATCATATGTCAAGCAAAGGGTACTTTTTTCTACGACACACCTCTACAAGTAACCATCATTTTGGGAACCCATTAAAGCCTTCTACAACATATATCAACCCCACATATGACTCTTTTGGAACAAATTCCACAAATCATGCAAACCATGTTGTTCAACCTACCCAAATATGCCTAATTTCCAAAGCAATTTCCTTAAGAATTCCTCACAAGACCCAATACTCAATTGTGAAACACTCACCTACCTAAGGAAACAAAAAATCCATAGTATTTAGTGCAAGTTAGGCCCTGCAACACCCCAAACTCCAAAACCCTCTCTTTTCCCCAATTTACCCTAGGGCTTATTGAAAAACCTACTTCCATAATTTACCAGACTTTACCAACAACTCAAAAACCCCTTACTAACCCTACAAAAGCTTAAAATGTCAAGAAATATCACTACCCACTTATATTTCATCAAACCCTAGGCCAAAACCTTCATTATAATATTCTTTTCCTCACAATTTCACCAGGGACAACAACTAAAATACCATAAATATTTTCTCCATTCACTAAATAATCAACCTAACATCTAAACCTGACCCACTAGAATCATTCCTCTGAGCCACATAGATTACAATAGGAGGAATGAGTCTGAATTCCATTTAAAGCTTCAAAAACCCTTAAATATGCAAACTTAGTCCGCCCTCTAAGATTTGTCAATAAAATGAGTTATACTTAATGAAATTACTTCCAAATGGATGCAAATGAAAGATATAATATTTCTCTATAGGTTCCTAAAAAAATTGAAGCATAATACAGTAGTACAGGTCCATACAATCTTGTAGATGCTAAGAAAACACAAAAAATTGATGATACATGGAAAATCTTTATTGTTATTTCTTCCAAATCCTTCGAAAAACCATTACATTGATGGAATGCACTTATTTAAACCTTTTCCATCATGAAAAAACTAACACAACCACCCTCAACTAATTTTCAAAAATCCTCATGACCGTTGCAGTACAAAATTGCACTTTTTTGCATTTTTTTGGTGACAATATTTAATACTTTTTGCATTATGTGAAAATTGTATCTCTTAACAACCTAAAACAATACAAGTGGTCTATTTAGATCTTATTCAACCTTAAAAATGAAATCACATAAGAAAATAAGAAAATTGACATTTCACCTACCTTGACAACTTTTCAACATATGATTTACAACTTTCACAATGTGGACTCAAAAGACCCCAAAGTTGCCAATTACATCAAAAATGGTCACATCATACCTTATTTAGACTTAAAACACTCCAACATCCTAGAATCTAACTCCTAGACTCAACTCTTCATGTAGAAACTAGAGAAAAATCATTGAAATGGATTGATGCTCCTACACCACACACACCGCCTAAAAGGTTTCCGTGCCTTTGGAAAATTTTCTTCAATTGTTCCACCTTTGAAAACTTCGTTTCCTTGACCTGCAAAAGACACCTTGAATAGAAAATTCAGAAAACTTGTTTTATGCTTACCATCCTTGAGCCCCTGGTCAAATTGATGATGCTTCCCTTATTTTTTTAAACATCTTCTTATCACTCTGCCATTTGTGACTGATATAGGACCTACTTCAACTGCCCTCTACCTTGTCCATACAACATTCCTACCTTCATATCTCATTGCTTTCCTTTTTTCCCTTCTCACTTCATCCTTGTCTTTGAATTTATGCATCAAACTCACTGTCATCATAGCCCTGCCATTTTCAGACCTACATACCACTATATTTTCAGTCTTAAGAGCCTCTTTCCTGAAAATTTGACTTCCCCTCAACTTTAGCAACCAATATAGGACATACCATTGTACCAACTAGTATTTCTTCAACTTTCTTAGACTCATTGTTTAACTTTTCAAGGGATTCACCCTTAATATTCTCTACCTCAAACTTGAACACCCTTCTCACACCTTCCTTGCTGCCCTCAATCACTGTATTAGCCTTCAAATTTATTGTCTTTATATCTCCATCCCTTGGAATGACTGCAAAATCTTTACTCTTATCTTCCCCAACTTTCACAAACTCTTTTCTACCCATCATGATTACCTTTTCTACCCTTGGATGCTCCTTCTCTTCTTCTTCCAATGGATGCAAAGTAAATAATTTCCCTTCATGCACAATCTGGTAATTATTAGCCCATCCATCATACACAACACGTTTATCAAATTTACATGCCCTTCCAAGAAACAAATGGAAACATTGCATTGTTAGAACATCATAGAGTACCCTATCCTTGTATTCCCCAATCTGAAATTCAACTAAAGCTTGCTCATTGACTAGAACTGATTGATCATCATTTAACCATGATACCTTGTAGGGTGTTTCATGATGAAATTTCACCAAATTCAAATTATCTACCATTTCCTTCGATACTATATTATCAGTGGAGCCTAAATCTATTACTAACTTGCATACTTTACCTTTTCTCTTGCAGGTGGTCTTGAAAAGACTTCTCCTTTGCAATGGTTCTTTCTCCTTGGAGGCCTTCAAGAGTTGTCTTTGTAGCATCAAACTCTCACCAAATTCAAGAACACAATTATGACTTGATGAATTGACACTTTACTCTTCATTCTCTTGCACAATTTGGATCCTATTTTCACCTCTTCTCTCACTCCCACTTGTAGTATCACCAAACTTATTAGGACACTTGAAGAATGGATGACCAAACACACCACACTTGTAAAACCTTCCTGTAAACACATTAGGATCTCTTCCTTGATCTGTATATCTACCCCTATAGTTGTTTCTTCCACCACTCCATCCACCTCTAGATTCAACCACTTGTTCTTTTCCTTTACCAAAATCTTCTTGATCTCATTTGGACTGTTTTGGTGTAGAAAAAGTACCTCTTCCCCTAGAAGTACTACCTCTTCCTCTTGTTGCCTTCTCTTGTCTTCTCTTCATTTTCTCTTCATCCCTTATAGCTATTTGAAATCATTCTTCTATTGTATTTGGTGTCATCAAACTAATTTCATCTTGGATATTATACCTCAATCCATTAAGATATCTTGTCACTCTTTCTTCCTCATCTTCCTCATGGTTTGTTCTTATACTTAACCTATAGAACTCCTAGGTGTATGCTTACACATCTAGATCCTTTTTCCTAATATTTTGAAGTTTTTTAATCAATTACACATTGTAATCATTAGGAAGGAACTTACCTTTGATTTTTTCCTTCATTCTCTCCAAAGAAGTGATCTTACCCTTCTCCTTTTTCAGCCTTTCTTCTTGCACAAAGTTCCACCACAATAAAGAATGTCCTTTTAACTTGGTTTTTTCCTTCTTCATCTTGTGTTCTTCATCCACCTCTTCACTTTCAAAGTAATTCTCCATAGCCCCTATCCAATCCAAGAGCTCTTCACCATCTAGTTTTCCTCCATATATAGGAAAGTCCATTTTTCCATGTCCATCACCTTTTAGAGCCTTCAATAAATTTAACATCCCCACATCCTCTGGATCCAACTCTTCCTCTTCACTAGAGGTTTCTTCATCTTCATAATCACTCTCATCCATATCAACCCAAAATTTAGACCTTAATGCAGCAACCTCCCTCTTCAAGGCTTCTAATTCTCTAGCTTGGTTATCAATCTTCCTGACAATAGTGCTTCCCTTAGGAGGCATTTTGATTCCTCCAATCACATCTTCTTCTTGCAGTCAAACCTTTAACCTTCTTCCAGAAGAGACCTACTCCATTTTATCTGATACCAATTGATATAACCCTAGGTTGAAAAACCCCTCACTTTATCAATTCAAAGGATTTCAAATCACCCTCCTACTCACAGACTTAATCTTGGCTCATTTTCAACTTTTCACTTAGACACCATTGTAGGTCTCTAGACCCAATTTTCCCAACTTAACTCTCATTTTTCCTTAACAACCTCTACAAGTAACCATCATTCTGGGCACCCATTAAATCCTTATACAACATACATGAACCCAACATATGACTCTTTTGGAATAACTTCCACAAATCATGTAAACTACACTATTCAACCTAGCCAAATAGGCCTAATTTCCAAAGCAACCACCTTAGAAACACCTCACAGAAACCAATAATCAATTGAAAAACACTCACCTACCTAAGAAAACACAAAATCCATTGTCTTTAGGGTAAGTTAGGCCCTACAACACCCCAGACTCCAAAACCCTCTCTTTTCCCCAAATCACCCTAGGGTTTATTTAAAAACCTACTTACAAACTTTACCAGACTTTACTAGCAACTCAAACACCCTTGAATAACCCTAAAAAAGCTTAAAATGGCAAGAAATATCAGTGCCCACTCATATTTCATCTAACCCTAGGTGAAAACCTTCATTATCATACTCTTTTCCTTACAATTTCACCAGGGACAAGAACTCAAATCCCATAAATCCTTTCTCCATTCACCAAATATCAACCTAACATCTAAACCTAACCCACTAGACTCATTACTCTAAGACAAATATATTACAATAGGGGGAATGAGTCATAATTCCATTTAAAGCTTCAAAAACCCGTAAATCTATAAAATTAGTATGCCCTCTGAGATTTGTCAATAAATTGAATTCTACTAAATGAAACTCCTTCAAAATGGATTAAAATGAAAGATATAATATTTTTCTATAGGTTCCTAAAAAAATTGAATCATAATACAGTAGTACGAGTCCATACAATCATGTAGATGTTAAGAAAACAAAAGAAATTTATAAAAATAGGGAAAATCTTTATTGTTATTTCTTCCAAATCCTTCAACCAACCATCATATCAATGGAATTCACTTATTTAAACATTTTCCATCATGAAAAAACCAACACAACCACTCACAATTGATTTTCAAACTCCTCATGATCGTTGGAGTACAAAATTGCACTTTTTTGCATTTTTTTGGTGACAACATTTGGCACTTTTTGCATTATGTGAAAATTGACTCTCTTAACCACCTAAAACAATAAAAATGGTCTATTTAGACGTTATTCAACATAAAACATGATCTCACATATAAAAATTTGCATTTCACCTACCTTGACAACTTTTTTCAAACTTGACAACTTTTCAACATGATTTATAACTTTCACAATATTGACTCAAAAGACCTCATACTTGCCAATTACATCAAAAATGGTCACATCAGACCTTATTTAGACTCAAAACACTCCAACATCCTATAATATAACTCCTAGGCTCAACTCTTCATGTAGCAACCATAGAAAATCTCTGAAATGGATTAGTTCTCCTGCACTAGCAGAGCACATACTAGAGCACATTTTGAACATACACTCAACTCTGACTTCTCTATTTATTAATTTTCCTAAAATCACTTAGTAAGCCATCATATCAGGATATTTGCAACATCATAATGATATATCCATGTACTCATAACATCTCATTAACATCTCAACTATACATGCACAACCTGCAACAACCTGTACTGTATTGACATCATTGACAACATCAATGACAACACAACCAAACTTTCTTATACTTGCAACAATCTCCCCCTTTGTCATTGATGGCAACACATGATGTGAAAAAACATCAAAGAAACAATCTCAATATTCTCTCTTCCTTTCAACTTCTTTTTCTCTCCCCTTTTACTATTTTCACATTCTCTCTCTCCCCCTTTGACATTAGTGGCAAAGAACAAAAATCAGATCACTCCCCCTTAGGAGTGAACCCACACAACTCATGCTGCAAAAATGAAACTTTCTACTCCCCTTGTGAAGTAGAACCATCCATCAGCCCAAATAAATGAAGAATTTGTAGATTCACTAGACTAATGCACCTCCATGTGCACCTAGTTAAAAGAAGGAGGGCCAATGACCTCCAACTTCTCCCTAAGATACTCAAAAGTATCCTTCATAAAAGCCTTGGTAAATATATTTGCAATTTGATCCTTTGTAGACACATACTCCAGCCTAACTTCATTCTTCAACACTTTTTCTCTCAAGAAATGATATTTGATAGATATATGTTTTTTCCTTGAGTGCATTACCAAATTCTTTGAAATGTTTATAGAACTTGTATTATCACATAAGATAGGGATATGCTTGTCACATATCATTCCTATGTCCTTCAAATTTTGCTTCATCCAAAAAACCTGTGTGCAACAAGATGTTGCATCAATATACTCAGTTTCTATAGTGGACAAAGAAACGAAATCATGTTTCTTGTTAAGCCATGAAACCATCTTCCACCAAGAAAGAAAAAACCACCACTTGTAATTTTTTGGTCATCTACACAACCATACCAATCTACATCAATGTGAGCATTGAAAGTGAAATTAGTATCCTTAGGATACCACAAGCCATAATTCAAAGTGCCCTTAAGATATCTGAAAATCCTCTTTATAGTTGTAACATGTGCTTCTTTCAGTTTTGCTTGAAATTTGGGAACTAAACATATTGCATGCATGATATCTAGTCTTGTAGTAATAAGATGCAATAGTCCATCAATCATAGATTTGTAATTTATCTGATAAACTTTAGTAGATTCATCATCTTTACTCAACTTACATCCTATCACCATAGGAGTACAGATAGGTTTGGAGTCATGCATTCAAAACTTCTTCAACAACTCTTTGACATACTTAGATTGTGAAATGAATTACCCCTTATCAGTTTGATTCACTTGTAGTCCAAGTAAGAAATTCAACTCACCAATCATAGACATTTCAAATTCTTTTTGCATCTCTTCTATAAACTTCTTGCACATACCTTCATTTCCTCTAAAGGTGATATCATCCACATACACAACTACTATCAACATCATGTTTCCTTCAATCTTGAAATAAATATTGTTGTTTTTAGATCTTTTGTTAAACTTTTGTTGTGCCAAGTATCTATCCAATCTTGCATTCCAAGCTCCAGGAGCTTCCTTCAATCCATACAATTCCTTCTTCAACTTACAGACCATATTCAGTTTATCTAATAGATGAAATCCCTTACTTTGTTCCATGTACACTTCTTATTCCAATTCTCCATTCAAAAAAATAGACTTGACATCCATTTGATATACCTTGAAGTCTCTATAAGTAGAAAATTCCAATAACACCCGAATTGCCTCCATTCTTGCCACTGGGGAAAATGTCTCTTCAAATTCTATAACTTCAACTTGTGAATAACCTTTACATACAAGTCTTTCTTTGTTTCTCACAACTTTACCATTCTCATTTAATTGGTTTATGAACACCCACTTTGAACCTATTACATTCTTATTTACTACTCTAGGAACCAGTTCCCATGTCTGATTCTTTTCTATCTACTACAATTCTTTCATTGCTCTTACCCAAATCTCATCTTTACATGCTTCACTCACAGACTTAGGTTCTGTCTTTGAACATAAACATAGATTTACCTCACTTGCCACCTTTTTGCTTCTTTTCTTCATACCTTCACTCTTATCTCCAATTATCTGGTCTTCAGGATTATTCTTCTTTACATACTTAGGATTATTAGGAGCACGTTATGGAATATCTTTCTCTTCTTCATTTTGTTCTTCATCTTCCTCTTTATTCACTTCTGGTATAGGTTCATAGATAGGCTCATCTAGTTCAATTTCACTTATCTCAATTGGTCTATGCATGTCCTCATCAACCTTCACATTTTCACTCTCAACTATCTTCCTCAATCTCTTATTGAAGCATGTGTATACTTTGCTATTTGTTGAATACCCAAGAAAAATTCCTTCATCACATCTAGCATAAAACTTCCCAAGGTTCTCATCATCTCTTTTAATGTAACTCTTTCTTCCAAAGACCTTAAAGTATTTCACAATAGGAATCTTACCACTCCATAACTCATAAGGAGTCTTAGTGTTGTTATCTATGATCTAAACTCTATTAAGAATATAAATAGTAGTGCATATTGCCTCTCTCTAGTATACACCAAGTACATTTTCTTCTTTCATCATAGTTCTAGCACCTTCCTGAACAATCTGATTCTTTCTTTCTACAACTCCATTCTCCTATGGATTTCTAGGAGCAAAAAAATGTCTCTTTATGCCATGCTCTTCAAAAATGTTTTAAACTCACTGGAAGTGAATTCTCCACCTCTATAAAACCTTAAGCATTTAATTCTCAGTTTTACTTCATTCTCTACCTTTTCCTTGAACACTTTAAATCTATCTAGAGCCTGAGTCTTCTCTCTAAGAAATGTAACCCATGTCATTCTTGAGTAATCATCAACAAGGAGCATGAAATACCTATCACCATTTAGACTTCCTATTCTTGTAGGGTCATAAAGGTCAGTATGCACCAATTCCAGCATTCTGGTAGCTGATTGATCTTTTTCTTTAAAACTGCTTCTAGTTTGCTTTCCCAACTGACAAATCCTACACATAGTATTAGGATTTGTGATCTTAGGAAGATCTCAGACAACCTCTCTTGAACAGATCCTTACACAATTATCAAAATTTACATGTCCCATCCTTCAGTTCCATATCCAACTTTCATTAACTTGAGATACCAAGCACTAACCATCAACACCCTTAAGTAGATAAATATTTCCATGTGTTCTTCTTGTTACAACCATAGTTCCAGACCCCTTTCTAATCTCAAGGGTGTTGTCCTGAAACAAAAGCTTGAAACCTTTTCTACACATTTGTCCAACACTCAAATGATTATGCCTTAATCCTTTAACATAATAGACATCATCACTGTTGCGCTTTCCATCAAAAATAATTGTTCCTTTCCCAACAATCTTTGGTCAAGAATCATCTCCAAACATAACTAAACCACCATCATATTTTTCAAGCTTAGTGAACTTACTCTAATCTCTGATCATGTGATTAGAGCAGCCACTTCCAATCACCCAATATTCTTCATCTTGTAGAGCATGAAATGCAGTAACTAGAGTACCTTCCTTCTCATCCTTCTTACTCTCCGAACCACTTTCCCTTGCACATATTCTAGAGTTAGCAGACATAAATTTACTCTCTAAAGCTAAAAACAAGCATTCATGGTCATTATCCTCAAAGTTTGATTCATCATCATAAATTCTAGCATATTCTCTGGCATAATAGAACTTCTTATACTTCTTATCCTTTTTGTCTTTATTATTATCTTTGTTCTTCTTATGTACAACTCTATTTGGACATCTTAAAGCATAATGACCAATATTTTCACAACTGAAACATTTAAAGGGAAACATACCTTTGTACTTACTAGTACCTTTCATCAACTTCCTTGTAAAGTTTGCTTCCAACTCATCTGAACCATCACTATCCAGATCATCTCCATTCTTTGTTGCTTTAAATGTTCACTCTGTCTTCTCCTCTTTCTTTCCAAACTTCCTCATCCCAAATGCAGTCAAGGTTCCAAATAGTTTTTTTTTAGTAAACTTCTTGGGATCATACACTTCCTCAATAACTGAGACCTTATCACTGTAACTCTCTAGTAAGGTCATTAGAATCTTCTATATTATATCCTTATCTACCAGACTACCCCCTTGATTCCTAACTTCATTCGTTGCAAGATCAACCCTCTAGAAATAGCTTGCAATATCTTCACCTTCTTCCATTTTCAAATTTTCATATTTGTGCTTTGCTGTTAGCTTCTTTTTCAATTTCACTCTATCATTTCCTTCATAAATATCTTCCAACTTCTTCCAGACTTCATAAGTAGTTCCCAAAGAAATAAATTTAGTTTGCTTAGTCTTAGATAAATCACTGTAAATCACATACCTCTCTTTCTCATTCTCCTCATAAGTAGATACCTCATCTTCAGTAGTATGAACACTTGTTGAGCAACATAATTCATCTCAAAAGCCCTCCAGGTCTTGTAACCAAGATAGATTACGTAACCTCTCATCTGCACTTTCCAATCACTATAGTCAAATCCATCGAACATAGGGATCACCAAATTGTGTGTCATTGGATCTACCCTAAGTGGTTAAGCTCTTCACCAAGGAACCAAAACCCAAATACTAATTGTTGAAAGGCACAAGAAAAATGAGAGGGGGGTGAATCAATTTTCACCAAACACAAACTCAAATCTTCAAAAACTTATCAATTTCTTATCCACTTAATTCTTCTATTAAGTATGAACATGAAATTCAAGTACTAGAAAATAATATCAACACAAAAAACATTAGATTTATGTGGAAAACCCAATCAGGAAAAAACCATGGTGAGGATTAGCTCACAATATAAATTAATTGCACAACTGAGTACAAAGAGGCTCATTGCCAAGGGATCACTTCCCAAAAGGACTCACTGTCTAGATACAAAGGCTTAGTTCCTATAGAAAGGACTCACTATCCAATAGGGAGGCTCACTACCTACAGGTATAAAAGATTACAGAAACAACCACCACAACAAATTACACACACCTGTAGCATAGATTAGAAGAATTCTAGACACCGTTATCTCACTTCTTTCAGGAATCTAACACATTAAATTACTCCTGCCTTAATTTACTTTCACACAACTCTGCTTCTCAAACTTGTGGCTTGATTTATTTATTCACAACATCTTGACTTGTATTTATACCCTCTTTAACCTTAGAAGCTTTTTCCAAGGTCGGCTAAACATGCTTGATTTCATAAATTGAAATTAGGTCAGCAACTCAACATTCTCGTGATGGAAAGGAATGAGAGTGGACCAAACCATCACTTAACCAAGACCCAAAACATCATCTTGGATAAATCACATGCTTCCTTAATTAATTATTAATCCTTCGTATGAAGTGTAAACACCAAGTTGGACAAACCTAATGAAGACACAAATGAACTTTGAAGTACACACTCCCCAACAGGAAGATAACTTGTGTATGATACAACACGCTTCACCAATCACTGTAACACATCTCAAATTCCTTTAGACTTATCTGCATTAGCTGCAAAAACCTTCAAACTCATAACACTTCTCACTAGTCCATCTAGATTGAATAGACACACACAACAATACTAAAACTCAACTTCTGGAGCACCAAACCATGAACATTCTAGCCAAAACAAAGAAGAAAAGGACTATGGAGCAAAAACATTTCTCCTAGTCCATAGACAAACAACTCTGTAAAACCAGTTTACATACTGGTGAAGATATATTTCATTCTCCATCATACCATAAGCTACAAACCAAGAGATATCACCAAAAAATTCCCATAAACAACACCTTAGATCTGCACAAGCATAGGATCAACACAAAAGAAATGTGGAGCACATACCAAAGCACATTCTGAACATACACACAAATCTAACTTCTCTATTTATTAATTTTTCCAAAAGCACTTGGTAACCCATCATATCATCACATCTACAACATCATAAAGATATCTCCATGTACTCAGTACATCTCATCAACATCTTAATTATACATGCACAACCTGCAACATCCTATATTGTGTTGATATCAATGACAACAGAACCAAACTTGCTCATACTTGCAATAGTGTAGTGTTGTTGTGTTGAAGCACCTACTTCCTTTAATTGATACTAATTTTCATGTTTCTCATCAATCATCTTGACTCATCCTTGTCCTACACTAAGTGGGGCCAAGGGGGTTAGGAATCCTTGTCCTCGTATGTCACTTGTTGTTGTCTCTTTTGGCTAGTTGAATACCTTTCATGTAGATATAAGAGCAAGATTTAGATGTTGAAGCATAAGAATTGGCATAGGGCTTTTTGAATAAGCTCTCATATCTCCTACTTTAAAGAAATTTCTCACAACAATGGTGTTAGCAACTGCTTTAAATTGGGGGCATACATTAACAATCATGTTTCATTGTACAATTTTTTTCTTCTTGTGATGCATCTATTTTTGGTGGTGTCATTAGGCTTGATTTCCTCTAAGAGCATGAGATTTCTCTTACTTGTCCTCTCTTGGAGATATTAGGCACAATGTTCCCTAAGAAGAGACCTTACACGAACTAAGAAAAACCCCTTTGAACATTCCTTACATTATTTTTCATTCACAACATCGATAATATGGCCACCTTGCATAACAAACTTTTCTTGCCTATGGTGCCATTTTTTTTGTTGATGGGTTCCAAGCATATGAAATTTTTCTTACCTCATGAAGATCAAAGTTCATTGTTTGTTCATGAGCTCCAAGCATATTAAGTTTTTCTTGTCTCATGAAGCTTTAAGATCATTACTATGTGGTGCCTTATCAAAGTTATCAATAGGTATAGCTTTTGGTATGGTCATCATATGGGAGATGAACTTAGGCATGAATTTCCCATAACCACTTGCTTGGGGGCTCACTTAGTGGATGGCCTAAGGTTCCACTAGCCCTTGTGAGCATGCATTTGGTTTGCATGTTGGACACCGTGTTCCCCTTATAAGCCACCCTTTTGGATACTCACCCAATGGACAACCTAAAGTTTTGTTGCCTTAGAGTGAGCATGCATTTTCAGACAAACAACCTAGATCTGATCCACATCATGTTTGATAAATGGTCAAATATTGATGCACCTCTTTTTATTTTCACTTAGTTTTATTTTTCTTTTAATCTTCAACATTACATGTTTGTGTATCTTTTTTTGGTACATATCATACACCTTGTATATGTCCTTTTGTGCTTATGTTGGTTTAACATAGGATCTTGGATCTTGAGGGCTTGGCCACCTCCTTTGATCTTTGTCATCCTCTTTCGCTCGTATTGGAATTCTTGGACCCCTCTTGAATGTCTACTTTAGTGTGAGTTTGAAGCAAGTTCATCCTCTCACTAAAGTGGGGTTAAATGTAACAATGCAAAAGTATGCCTTTTCCTTGATTAATTTGGGAATAATTAATGTTAAATTATACTTAATATTACCTTTATCTAGTGTTGTGATGTGTTTTGCACATCCACATTAGGTATTGGGCCCTTTTAAAGCTAAATAAACCTTTTTTTTTTTAATTTTAGTGTTGTGAGTTGTATTTATTTACACCTTCACATTAAATCTAGGAGACTTGTAAACTAAGTGGACCTAGTCTAGTGTTGTAATGTGTTTTACACATTCACATTGGATCTAGGGCCCTTCTTAGATAAAAAGTCCTATTTTTTCCTTAATTTAATGTTGTAAAGTATATTTATTTACACTTTCATGTTGAATTTTTGACCCTCTTGTATTTATGAGCTTAATATCATCATTAATAAGCCCCTAAGACCCTATATTATGCATCTTGAGGCATATTTTAACTGAAATCCTAACGTAGACATCAAATAAACTTAATTTCTTTACTCCTTGACACTTTCTCTCTCGAAAAAGCCCCTATGGGACCCATACGCCACCTTGGGCATATGAGTCCCACCTAGGTTGGAACCATACACCACAAATGGTGTATGAGTCCCATTTGGCCTATTTCTAGGGTTTTGAGTTGAAAATCTGGGTTTTAAGTTCAAATTTAATGAATGTCCACCTATGGGATCTAATAAATGGGATATTAGATGGATTGCCTATATAAACAAGGTCTCAAATTATCATTTCATGAAGCATTCAGGATATCAAGTCAAGCACTCAAGAGTTAAGCATTCCAAAAAAATTACAAGATCATCAAGAGAGCATTGAGATCATTTCTAGGGAATTCAAGGGTAGAATTCTTCATTATTTGGTGAAGCAATTCAAGATCCATCATCATGTCAATATTATTAATCATTGAAGATCCAAGATCAAGCATTGTTATACACTTATTTTAAGGTCTAGATCTACATCCTTCATGGCCATTTCATGTTAAATTACATACCTACAAGACATAATTTACAATACATCACTCAAGGTATCATTGTTCATATTTCATGTCCTTATTTCATTGTCTCATCATTTGGTTTAATTACCTCAAAGGGGTTTGACCAAGGAAAACCCCCATTCACTAAAAATCAACAAGTTTTTATCCTCTTTACATGTGTGATTATAGATCTAGGTGTTTTGGAGCATAAAGGATGTTTGAAAATTAAGTTACAAGCTTGAAGGAAGTTATTTGAGTTGTCCCCTCATTTGCAAGGTTGCTATCTCCACAAAAAATGTCATTTGTAGGTCCAAAATAAGGGTTTCAGATCCAGAAATGAGGAGTGGTAGAAAGAGAAGATATTGGAGAACTAATTTAGATCTTAAGCCTCCAAAAATTCCTAGTGGGAGTGCTACACCACTTTTGGTGTATGAGTCTCATTACAATGATTTTCAGGGTTTCTGGAGATTCAGAATTGAACATTGTTAGATTCCTGTTTTTTCCCAAAAATCCTAGTGTAGGACTAATATGCCCAGACTTGCTGATGTAGAGCATCTACACAATTCAAAAACATTCAAAGGTACTCAATAACCAACACACAAACTTGAGTAGATCAATTTCACATTCACCATTAATTCACTTAAACTGTCAACAAAGTTCACCTCATTAACACTTATTTCTCATTGCTACAAGGGACCAAATCACCAAATATTGCTCCTAAAATCTTATAAAACCTTAATACATCTTCAACAACATAAATATTATTGAATCAAAGTAAAAACCAATTGAGAAAACTTTGAAATAATCAACTCTTTCAACATGGACTTCCAAGACACCAAATCCTAGTAGTAGTCCATACAACTCAAATCTGGTATTTCTCTAAAACCACAGTGAATATCTATAAACCAAATACATTTATAGGAACCCATTTCAGCCTTATTAAACATAATTTAATAGAAGGTATTTTTTTTTTTGAAAAATATATGAGAATAATTGACTGTCCTATAGACACAAGAGCCCCAATTAGGCCTAAATTACAAAGCAACTACCCTTAAAACTTGCTAAACTTCAATTTTTCTGCTAGTTAGCCACTCATCAGGTCTAAAAACCACCAAATCAACCATCTTCTCAAATAAAATCTCTCACTAAAATAGTAAATTAAGAAAACCTTACTTAAAGCTTTAATTAGGCTTCATTCAATGATGGTTTGATGAAGATATGTATTCCAAACCTCCTTGGACCTTGCTACAACCGTTAACATCTAAGAATAGGCCTACACAATAAAAAAAAACCATTTCACATCCATCTTCAATGCTTCTTCAACATATTCTACCTTGGTTCCAACTTTTTCCTTCATAGATCTATCTTCACTTGTCTTCACTTGTCTTGTCTTTGCCTTGTCTTCTCTTTCTCTGCTCATCAAATTCACAATCATTGTTCTCAATCAAGGGACACAAGACTATCCTTTCATAGCACTTAAATTTCCTCTAACATTTTCTCACTCAAAGGACACAAGACTATTCTTTCACATTTCTTTTCTAAGCAATCTTTCCTCAACCTTAGCTAGACCTTCTTGTCTTCATCTTTTCCTCTTTCCTCTTCCTCTATTTTTCTTCTTGCTTCTTCTTTTGTGAACCCTCTTCCTGTAGTTCCTTCTAAAAAAATGCATCTTCTCTTGAAGCAAGTCCATTTAACCTTGCTTACTCTTGAATTTACCTCACCTAGGTCTCTTCTCTTTTCCTCTACCTAGTCTTTTGGCAAGCAGGTTCTCTCTTCAACCTACACAAACACAAACACACAAACACCAAAATATCTTTCCCAGACCTTCTGAGCTCCAATACCAATTGATACTGAGTATCTACATAATTCAACAAACCTTAGGGGTACTCAAGACCCAACACACAAACTTGAACAGATCAATTTCACATTCACCATTAATTCACTTAAACTGTCAACAAAGTTCACCTCATTAACACTTGATTTCTCATTGCTACAACACACCAAATCACCAAATATTGCTCCTAAACTCTCAACAAACCATAATACATCTTCAACAACATAAATATGACATAATCAAAGAAAAAACCCATTGAGAAAACTCTAAAACAATCAACTTTTTCAACATGCACTTCCAAGACACCAAATCCTAGTAGTAGTTCATATAGCTCAAATAATGTATTTCTCTAAAAAAATAGCAAATCTCCATAAACCAAATACATTTCTAGGAACCCATTTCAGCCTTATTAAACATAATTTAACAAAAGGTATATTTGTTTTGAAAAATATATGAGAATTTAATTGATTGTCTCACAAACACAAGAGCCCCAATTAGGCCTAAATTACAAAGCAACTACCTTTAAAACTTGTTGCACTTCTAATTTTATACTGGTTAGCCACTCATTAGGTCTAAAACTACCAAATCAACCATCTTCTCAAAGAAAATCACTCACTAAAATAGTAAATCAAGAAAACCTCACTTAAAGCTTGAATTAGGCTTCATTCAATGACGATTTGATGAAGATATATATTCAATGTTGGATGTTGTGGTTGTTTTGCTAATATGTGGTTGTCATTGATGTCAACACTATTAGAATTATTGTATTGAAGGTTGTATATGTCGAGGATATTGAGAAAATGGTTAAAGGAAGAGTTGCAGGTTGATAGTGGAACAATGAAGATCATGAAGGTGTATTGTTTTGTACGTTGAAGATCAGCTGTTGTGGACTAAATGGTTTATTGTTGAGTGTATCTAGTTCATCTACCAAAATTTTAAGAGGTTTGCGTGAAGATTTGATTGTGCTATGAACAGTTGTGTTCTGACAATACTTCAGTGGGTTCTGTCAATGTTCCTAATTGAAGTTTATGTGATTCTAGTAATTTCTATTGCGGTGGATGATTCTCTCTTAGTTATTGTAATTTTTGGATGCTTATAGATCATTCTCTATCCTTGTTGTATGTCCATGTTGATCGGTGTGCTCATGGTCGAAGATTTTTCTCGGTATGTTCGGGTTTTCATGTTCTTGGCCGACATGATGGTTGTAACATGTTGTAGATCCTTGAAGTTTAACATTGAATGTTTGGCATGCTCAAGGAAATTATTTTGGTTCTCATCATAATATTAGCTGATGGTGTTTGATCCACATTGAAAATTTATTTGTAAATTTGGGCCGACATTTTAAATATGTTTTATATTGTTAGCTGACAAGGCTGTTGATGTAATTTCATGTTGTGGATATATAAGAGTGAATGTATGCTAGATAAAGTGTAGATATTTGAATAGTGTTCAAATCATTCAATTGCAGAGCAGAGTGAGAAGAAGTTTGAGCGAAGCGTGAAGAAGGTTTTTTTTGCTTAACTAGAATTGTAATTAGGCTTGTATAGAAGCTATTTTCTCAATTCATGCCCTATGGATCTAATCTATATTGCTATGTATTGTTGGGCAGTGATCCCTCTTGTATTTGAGTAGTGAGCACTAGGCAATGTGCCTGAATGCATGTGCATTCCCATTATTATTCTTCATTATACTTTTAATAGGGTATAATATTATGGACTAACATCTACCATGGTTTTTCCCCTAATAGGGTTTCCACATAAAAAATCTTGGTGTTCTCTGTGTTTCTGATGTGTTGATTGTTTATGGTTTATTGTTCATTCACCAGATATGAGATTAAGTTAAGTAAAGCTTGAAATTTCTAAATATACTATGACAACTAATTCACCCCCCCTCTCAGTTGTCTGTCTTTGTTTTTCCAACATTCCAAACCTCCTTGGACCTTGCCACAACCCTTAACATCTGATACTAGGTCTACACAATCAAAAAAAATTATTTCCCATCCATCTTCAATTATTCTTCAACATATTCTACCTTGGTTCCAACTTTTTCCTTCATCTCTATCTTCAATTGTCTTCACTTGTCTTTTCCTTTTCTTCTCTTTCTTTGTTCATCAGATTCACAATCACTGCTCTCAATTAAAGGACACGGGATTGTCCTTTCACAATAGTTAACTTTCCTCTAACCTTTTCTCACTTAAAGGACACAAGACTGTCATTTCACATTTTTTTTCTAAGCAATCTTTCCTCAACCTTCTTTGGACCTTCTTGTCTTCATCTTTTCCTCTTTCCTCTTCCTCTCTTTTTCTTCTTGCTTCTTCTTTTGTGAACTCTCTACCTGCAAGTGAATTCTCAAAAAATCCATCTTCTCTTCAAGAAATTCCCTTTATCCTTGCTTCCTCTTGAATTTTCCTCACCTAGGCCTCTTCTCTTTTCCTCTACCTAGTCTTTTGGCAACCAGGTTCTCTTCAACCTACACAAACAAAAACACACAAAAACCAAACTCTCTTGCCCAAAACTTTTGAGATCTAATACCAATTGATGTTGAGAATCTAAAAAATTCAACAAACTTCAGGGGTACTCAAAACCCAACACACAAACTTGAGCATATCAATTTCACATTCACCATTAATTCACTTAAACTGTGAACAAAGTTCACCTCATTAACACTTTATTTCTCATTGCTACAAGGCACCAAATCGCCAAATATTGCTCTGAAACTTTTAGAAAACCTTACTACATCTTCAACAGCATAAATATGACCGAATCAAAGCAAAAAACCATTGAGAAAACTCTGAAACAATCAACTCTTTCAACATGAACTTCCAAGACACCAAATCCTACAGTAGTCCATACAACTAAAATCGGGTATTTCTCTAAAACCATAGTGAATCTCCATAAAAAAAAATACATTTTTAGGAACCCATTTCAGCCTTATTAAAAATAATTTAACAATAGGTATATTTTTTTATAAAAATATATGAGAATAATTGATTGTCCCATAGACACAAGAGCCCCAATTAGGCCTAAATTACAAAGAAACTACCCTTAAAACTTGTTGCACTTCTAATTTTCTGATGGTAATCCCCTCATCAGGTCTAGAAAACATAAAATCTACCATTTTCTCAAATAAAATCACTCACTAAAACAATAAATCAAGAAAACCTTACTTAAAGCTTGAATTAGGCTTCATTCAATGAGGGTTTGATGAAATATGTATTCCATACCTCCTTGGACCTTTCCATAGCCCTTAAAATTTGAGAATAGGTCTTCACGAGAAAAAAAACCATTTCCCGTCCAACATATTCTACGTTGGAGCCATCAATTTCATGTAAAGAAACACAAAATTTTCTGATTTTCGATGAGGGCAACAAAAATAACTCAAAATTTTCACTTCCCTTGAAATTGTACAAAAAAAAACACTAAACACACTCTTTATTAACCCATCACACTGATTTCCTAATCCTACATTGGTGGGATGGTAGATCAATCACTCACTTGACTCTCAAACCCTTGAATTTGGGGTTATAACCAATTTATTGAAAATGTGCTCTTAATTACACTAAACCCATAGAAAAATATTCAAATCTTCACCAAAAATATGCTAACACAATGATCTTAAGAATACAAATTGAAAACTCAACCTAAGTATGCTATGCAAACCGTACAAGGTCTAAAAATCTTGAAGACAACACTGCTACAACAATGTAGGGTACTTTTATTACAAAAAATGTTACTAGATACAAACTACAATATTTGATCTTCCTTCACATGGATATTTTAAAGTGTTTACAACAATATTCTTAGATTCCCATCAGTTACAAATGCCTCACCAACTCCATGACTCTTTATCTTCCACTTTTGTGCTTTTTTTCAATTTCCCAATTTTGCAAATTTTGCAACTTTTGCAAGTTTCTGCACTTTTTAACATTTTGACCACTTGAAACATTTTAGAGACTCCATTACATTTAAAATGACCTTATTCATGACCTTTTTATATGTTTTTATGGTGAAAATACAAATTTCATAAAATTTCCTATTGGAGGCATACAATGCACAAGGTGCTCCTGCACCATTGGCGTATGATTCCTATCTAGTATAAAAATAAATATTTTTAGCATTTATAGTCCTCATTCAATCCTCCACAAGTTTCCAAGTGTACACTTCTAATTTTACAATTTCCTATTTTGATTTATATGCATTTCTAGGTCATTCATTCAAGTTTCATACATCACTAGGTTTGAACATTAGATCTTGCATTTCATTAGTCTTTCCAAGCCATATCTTGGAGGTGAACCCCTCTTGTAATCATAAATCAGACCCTAGGAAACCCTATTGCAAGATATCTTTCCCTACTTCATCCTTGGATTATGATCTCTAGGGTTTCCTTGAATGTGGAGCATTGAAAGTTTGTTGTCCTATGTCCTAAACCCTAGTGATGACAATTTACTATCTTACACCACGAAAGGATAATCGACATACAAATGCAATGGCAAGTGTTTCTTCCCTTGTATCTCCTAAAGATCCTTCTATCGATTTCATATTTATATTCCATATGATGGAAAAACCATCAATAGATGATAAAATCAAAGAAGTGTTATTAACTGATATTGGAAACTATATTGAATGGTACACAACAATATTCAACTACTTAAAAGTATGTACCTTTCTTGAGCCTACAACTAAAAACACTAGAGATCATCTTCAGAAAGTTGCATTAAATATATAATCCTAGTAGATTTTTTATATAGATGATCATTTGACGGTTTTTGGTTTGATGCCTTAAATAATTAAAAATCCCTACAGCCCTTGAAGAGGGCTCATTCGGATGCTTGCAGGGGGAAATTAGGAGGAAGTTCAGAAGTTAATCTGTATAGGATATTATTGGTGACATATGGAACAAGATTTTTTTGCACACATTAAGAAATGACATAAACATCAAGAACACAATAATTTGATTCACACTCGTACTTCCGAGATTCATGCCTAAGTTTCGTATTTGGCCATTCTTCGTTTGGGGTTTGGATCTTATTGGAAAAATATCACCATCTTCCTCCATTGGACATACATTTATAATTATTGTAACAAATTATTTTATGAAGTGGGTAGAATCTATACCTCTTCATTCCACAACAGCTGATGTGATATGTCATTTCATATTGGAATAAATTATTTTTCACTTTGGTCTTCCTTCCATATTAGTTTTGGATAATGGAACTCCATTTAAGAAAATTGATGTGTAGAAATTTTTGGAAACCTTTCATATTCAACATCGATTTTCAACACCCTATTATCCACAATCAAATGGTCAAGAAAAATAAACTAATAAGACAATTGATCGAATCCTTAGGAAAACAATAACTAAAAATAATAAAGATTGGCACACTCAATTAATTTATGCATTGTGGGACCTATCAAACAAATATTAGAATCTCTATAGGAAACACTCCCTACAACCTTTTTAATAGTGTCGAGACAATAATTCCCTTAGAGTTATAAATTCCTTCATTTAGAATTTCTCTCAAGGGGCTTATTGATGATAATACCTATGAACAGAAACACTTTCATCTACTTGAAATGCCTGATGAATAGTGTATCAATGCTCTCAAACATCTCCAAGATTATTCTAAATGAATGGAACATAGTTATAATGATCATGTCAACCCTCATTCTTTTAATAAAGGTGACTTGGTGTTATATGAGAATCAATGTAATGTCAATGCCACCTCAAATGAAAAAGGCAAGTTTAACCCTAATTGGTTAGAACTTTACATAATTGATGAAAGTTATGGGTCTAGAGCATACACATTAACGAAAAATAGATGGTACCTCCTAAAGAACCTATAAATGTTGTGCATTTGTATCAATACTACACTTAACATCTCTTTTGGGTAGTATGTATATTAAAGCAATGTTGTTAGATTACATAGATGGCTTTCTATTTTATCTCACATTGCTTCTTTCTTTGACAAACAAATCTTTGTGTCTTAGATTATGGAGTAATTATTCAATAAGTTTGGACTATTACTTTATTTTGCATACTATTCCAATTCATCTTTTATTTTCTATTAGATTAGATCCTTATATGCATTTGATGTTATGAAATTAGATCATATGTGAATTTGCTTTAAAATAGCATACTCAATCACAATGTGGAATCTAATGTAAAATTAAATATTTTAATTATATCATATACACATTAAATCATAGAGACATTTATTAAACATTCTTACTAAGGATGTTTAATAAATCACATTGACATTTAATTCAACATAAACTCATAAAACCAAAACATGAATGCTCATATATTATATATCAAAAGTTCATGTACATATAATCAATAATACAAATCTACTATGGCCTATGACTGCTAGGCCCCTCGAGGCCTCGTGGTGGCATCTGTCAAGTTATAGTGGAATGTGATCATGATCTACTCATGGATCTCATGGCTGCTCGTAGGGCCTGCGTCTCTCCAATAGCTCTTGCCTCCCGTATGAGTGCTTCAATGCACTCTTGGTCTACACAATATCTCTTTGACTACAACCTAGCCATCTCCCTCTCTAGCCTTGAGACCTTTGACCATGGAACGATCTATGTCCCATTGCTTATCAAGACTCATGATGCTTGGAGCTCATCAAATGTTGTTTGTAGTGTTGAGAGCTGCTCTATAACTCACTCCTCCATAGACTAAACTAGGTCAGTCCATCTAGTCACGCTCTCATATTTTTCCCTCACTCTCACAATTGGCTCAAATAGATCTACATGTCACCCCACAAAAGGTGAGAGAATGTACTTTGACAACATATCCTCATGTGGGGGAAAAGGAGGAACCATCTCCTTGGTCACCCACTGATAGAGATCATGCCCCTCTTGCATGGACCCTACAAGATGGAAATAAAAAAATATACCAACTACACACCATGATATATAAATCATATACATAAGTGTAAAAACATAGTAAAAGCATAAATAGCACATTATCACTTGGATATCCAGTTTTCCAACTAGGGTATTGCCATGTAACAATGGACCCCTCTTGTGTAGGAAGTGTAGAAGGCCCACTACCACTGGCCACCCTATGCTCATTAATGTTGGTAATTGCTCCAACTACTAACTATTATCTAGTGACTTAGGTAGGAGGTGGCTCTCTCCTCTTGGTACCTATTGGGGTCTCCTCTCTCTCATTAGGATCATCACTCATTAGCTAGATTTACTCCTCCTCCTCATGACCAATAAATATGTCTGGTATTACACCCTCATCATTTGTATCTCCATCAATATCCTCATCATCTATATCATCTCTGCAACTTGGGAGAGGTCCTGCATGACCTATACGATTATGGCTAGGAAAGACATAAGGTGGTCATGCTCTAATCCACCACTCCTCGTATGTCACTATGACACCTACATCATCAAAAATAAAATATTGCGGGCATGTTGTCCCCGTCCTTTGAATCACTATAGTGAACATCATAAAAAGTGAGGTAACAACTATCTCTAGGCCTATCAGAACTCTATGTTGATCATAGATACATAGGTTGTGGCCTCAATGGAACCTGAATCTATCCAAACTAGCACATAACATGATCATAGTGGAAGGGTATCACTATATAATCATGTCATCCTAGGATAAATAGATCTCACTACATCCTAACCAACTAATGTCTCTCATTTTACCACTATGGTGTCATGAGATATAGTCTCCATACTGTCTTCCTCATCCAAGTGGTCAAATTTGACCCACCCATGTAGAAAATATCCATCTTGCCAAAGGCATCTTAGAGAATAGCTATAGGCTCATGGATAGCCCATGACCGCTACAATAGGATGTCATGTAGGACTTATACATTTGATGTGCTCGAAGTACCATACCTACAAGAGTGTACAATGTACTATTCTATCTAGCTCCTAGTACACAAAGTGCCCAAGAGCATAGTATAGATGTTCTAGCATACTGTGACCCCAATCATAAACAATTCAATGTTCCTCCATATCTTGAATGATATGAAACAATCCTCCATCAAAGTGTGCACCTCACCCATCAAAAACTAGTTCTAATGTTGTAGTGACTAGCTTAATGTTCCTTAACAATGACGACTGTGTGTATAGTAGCCATTTGACCTCAACACGGGATTTGATGCCCACCTCTTGGATGGGCTAAACTAGATAATACTAAATATTATCTTGCATCTCCTCAAGTGTTTGCTCATCTGTTGAAAGGCCAATATCACTCTAGATAAGTATTCGTAGGATGTGATGAATGTCCTATAATGTGACGGTCATCTCCCTTATAGTAAGTGTGGATAGATATTTTGGTTTACCCAAAGGGTTCCTCTAACTCTTTTATAATTTTCACCTAAAAGGAGAGGAAATTGGGGACAAAATTCAAATTTCTACACTCAAGATTAATTTAAAAGAGATGAAATGTATTTGAATATGATGTACTAATACCATAAATTGAAAAATAAATGATTTAATGATGCTAAACCTAATAAATGCAAAGTGCTGGAAACACACTGTAATATGCAAAAAGACCTAAGAATGCAAGTAAATGATGAAATGATTGAACAAAATTGGAGAGGTGCACCTGGAATCTAGAATTTGATGTAGTGAGGCTTATGAATCCTATAGAGTTGATTGTAAATATTGAATGGGATACTTATGCCAAGCTGGGTGACTTAGTCCAATTTCAGGGAAAATTTGCTAGAACAAGAATATGCCAAATGGGTACTCAGAAATGTGAAAATCAATTTTCAGGCTTGGTAGTGGGGATAATTCACCATAGATGGTGACTTAGTCCACTTGGATATTTCTAGAATTTCAAAACAAGATTCTATAGCTCTCGGTCAACACTTGCTTTTCTAACAAGTGTGCGATCTTGAATATGCAAAAAATAGGTTGAAAAGAGTCTCCAAGCTTCAACTAGGGTTAAGGGTTAGAGTATAGGGGTTTTCCTTGGTTAAACCCAACTTTGGTAATAAAACCCTAGATAATGGAATGGAATATGAAGAGAATGATAAATAGATAACATGCAATGTCATAAACTCACCAAACCCTTAATGTAGAAATTTGAAGATATGCAATGAAGTACTCCAATGGATGACTTGATTATGCTTAGAGTGCTTGAATGCTTGATAATTGCTTGAATGATTGGATGAGTGCTTGAAAGAGTGAGTTGGGAGATAGGAGATATAAAATGAGGAGAAAAACCATTATTTATACTTGATTTTCCATTAATTCTTGAAAATGACACATCACATGCGAACCTCAAGGGTAAGAGAATAAAATCTCGCCAATAAATTAAAATTATTTTGATTTTTGTGCCCAGTGGGACTAAGTCGCCCTAGGTGGCAACTTGGTCACACCAAGAAATTTCACTGGGTTTCAGAGATTAAAGTGCATTAAGTGATGTACAATGGGAATATCCTAAAAAATACACTTAAGTATGACTAGAAAGTGTATTAATGGGTCATTTAAACATGAGAAAGGGTTGAATTATTGATGACAAGTCTAGAAAAACATGAGAGTTTGTTACAACTCTTTACAACACTTTTAAATAAGACTTGGTAAGTGATAACAAGGAGTTATTTAAGTGAATTATAATGAAAGGGTCCTAGAAAAGTGTGAAAGTGGGTTACAACACTTCACAACACCTTTACAAGGCATCCTAGAAGTCTTAATGATTCACAAGGGTCCAAGACCTAATGTGAATGTGTTGGCCACATTACAACATTAAATCTAGGAAAAATCAAGCCAAAGTCCATAAGAGAGAATTAAGTGAGCATAAAAGTGTCAAGTATACATTTTTTGGTGACACAGTAAGGTGAAAGGTGCACGTATTTGCATCCCACCTCTCTACAAGGGTCATTAGCATACCATCATCATACCTCATGGGTGGCATGAGGCATACCCAAAATAATCCTATCTACTGTAAGGTACTGATCTCATCCTCTTATAGCTAAGAAATTTCTCTCAGAAGCAACAAAATTGTTTTCCTCCTAGGTGCTGCCAAGCTCAGGGAGGGATCTAATAAATAAAAAATCAAAATAAGCCTAAATATATACATTGAATAGTTAAATTTTCACTAAAGGTTTTTTAGGACACTTTGCACCCAACTTGGACACATGTGGGGGGATCTTGGATACTTTAGACATTTATGGACACTTTGGAACTAAGAGGGACACTTTGTGCCAAAGGAGGACGTTTTGTGATTTTTTTGCCAAGGTCCTGAAAAATTATAGAAATGAAAAAAATATATATTAAATACATGAATGTAAAGACAAATCAGAGTAGAATCAACTTATTGTATGCTAAATCTCATCCCACACCACCTCGTCACACAAAATCTCAAGTCTAGGAGGCTTGTATGCTCGTCTACTAGGAATATTCAATTTCTCTACACCAAGGTAAATTACAAAAATGTAAATGTCAATATGATAGATAAAAGTGTCATTTTCATTCATATATATTAAATTCTATTAAAGAAAATCATATTTTATTAGTACATTTTACTCAATCTAACATATTGGAGGCTAGTGAACTCCATTTTTTATGCCATTTTTTGCATTGGATTTGTGGTTCCATCCCTGATCTAATATAATTCCTATCAATATGTGGTGTTATAAATATGATACCCTATTATACGTATTCACATTGTCAAAGCCAAGAAATTTGATGTGGTTTTATGGATACCCTAATTCCATCTCCATAAGGCAAGCATAATCAAGGGGTGTACATCTACCCTCGAATTCAATTATTTGTAGATGTTTGATAAAATGATTTATGAAAGACTAATGAATCAGTGTTGTAGGATGTGGTTCCTAACATTTTGGTTTTGTAGATAGCTACAATGGGGGATTCATTCTCCCTATGTGCAAATGAATCCATATGATTATCCTTTTTATTTGAATTCCTTTAGCTTAGATATGCATGTAGTGCCATATGGATGCTAAAGTGAGGGATAAATGTAGTGCAGAAAATTGTACTCCTTTGTAAGAGAAAGTACAATTTTACACTTAATTTGGACCTATTTTAGTGACCTTGCATTTATGCATTTTTAAACCTCATTAATGGGCCCCTAATACCCTTTATTATGCCTCCAAAGGCCTATTTTATTTACTTCCTAACACTATAAACTATATTAAATAAATGTTATCAATCAACTTAATGCCCCGATATAAATAAGGTCTCGAGCTTTTAGGTTAGGACCCATTCGCCCATGGTTGAATAAGTCCCCTTTAATTTCACAAATTCAGATTTAAACATGTTTTTGGTAACATTTCAAGGTCCTAAATTCAAAATCTAAGTGTCATCTTTTAGGATCTAATAAACAAGAAATTAGAAAGGAAGCCTATAAAGATAAGTATTTTAATTATTTTTCACTAAGCAAGCAAGATATTCACATGAGATCAGGTAGGTGCAAGAAGTTGGGTCCACAAAATGTTCAAAAAGTGGAATTATTTTTCCTAATTTTCAGATGTTTTCACAATTGCACTTAAAATTTGAAGTACTTACACATTGAGTCCTAAAAAAGTTTAGTACTATGAAATTTAGTATTTTGAGTCTATTTTTCAAATATGTAATTTATTCTAATACCCAGATGATAAAAAATAATTTTTAATATGCATGTACCAAAACCACTTTTTCAAAGTCAAATTTTTAGGACCATAGCATGCACGTGTACATACACCATAATTTGACATAAATAAAAGTATTTTTATAATTCCTTTTGGGGAAATATGTATATTATAATGAAGATTGATGAGGATATTTTTTTATAAATTTTTTGATGATAATTTCTTTTTATTAATTTTTTATTGGTCCTAATTTTTGTTTTTTAAAACCCTTTTGTATGAACACCATAACTTGACCTAAACTTATCATTTTTTCAATTTTATTTTTTTCATTATGTAAAGAATCATTTATAGATTGATGCCATATAATTTTTTTAACAATAAAATTAAAAAATTAAAAGTTATTAAAAAATACAAAAAAACTAACATTTCGAGTTTATGGACCCATTTCCACATAAATTAATTAAAAAATAGAAAAAATAATCAAATTGTTCAAAAAAATTACATATTTGAAAACTAGACATTGTCATATAAAATGGGTTTTAATTTCATAAAATAATTAAAAAAAAAAACCCAATAGTAATATTGTCAAAGTTAGTTTTTTCTCTTGAAATTTCCATGACCTTGTACTTGCAGGTCGAAGCCTTTAGTGTTGGGTTACCATGCCTTTTTTTAGCCTAAATCTAAATGAGAAACATGTCTTGCGAGTTTCAAATCTTTTGGAACAAGTAACCAATTCAAAATAGGTACTTATTTTTTAAAAAAGGAATGGGTATTTGTTTTAATGCTGAAAAATGACACTTCCCTTGAATGTGGACCCAACTTCTTGCACTTACCCGATCACAAGACTTTACATTCAAGAGCAAGGAGAAATTGATAAAGCATTCAAAGCTGAAGTCTTGGAGCAACATTCTATTTGTTTTTGTAGGTCTTTAAGCTCATTTGTTTAACAAGATCAAGTATAGTCAAAGATTGATGATAGATGCATATGGAGGATCATGATGGATTCTAGGTTCTTGGAGATACACCAATCTATTCAACTAAGCCTAATGACTTATTTCCTAGGTGGTTCCATCTTCTATTATCAATCTAATTTCCGCCTAAAGGAAGGTATATTTAGATTTGTGGTCTATTAGGGTGATTTGATATCCCCCAATGTAGGTTTTTTGCACTCTTCATTGTTTCATATAGGGATCCTATTCTAATAGATTTGAGTAAGGTTTCCTTTCATTTAAGATTTTTTTTAATACTATAGGAATTAGTCAGGTATCCATCCCCCTATAAACTATAGTGCACCTGGTAAATATTTTTCATGTGACTAGTGTCGCTGGCGCAACATTCCCTCTAGTACCACGTGTTTATTTAAGCTTTTGTAATCTTAAAACCACTTAATATTAGGGATTACACATAATTCATGTTTTGGATCTATTCTTTTCATTAAGGTTTAATTACCAAACTAGGGGTTTGATTGAGGTGAACCCCCGTCCACACCCAAAAACAACAATTTTATTTTGTAGATTTGTTCAAATTCAGATCTAGGACCAAAGGTTCAAAGCTATACAAAAGAAGTGCAGGTTTCAGGCTTAGATTTAGATTCAAGAATTTCTAGAAAAGGTGACCTAGACCCATTCGCCCATGGGCTAATGAGTCCTTGATAGGCTTGTAGAAACTACTTTTATGATAGTTGCACAATGTTATTCCCTCTCAAATTTTCCAAAAAATTTGTTGTTTCTCTTAGTTTTATGCTTAATCTTCAAGATCCAAGTGGTAGATTTCATTTTGGATTTGATTTTCTATTTTTAGTTTTTAATCCCCAAAGTGTTGCTTGACCTTGATGCCTGTCCTTCAAGCATAAGGAAATATTAAGATTCTCACCTTGACTTGATTCACCTAAGGGTTGATAATCAATTCATTGTGAGGATCTCATTTCCTAATAAATGTAGGAAGATAGGGTCTATTTCTCTCTCTTCATACTTACCTTTCCATTTTGAGAAACCCTATTTTTCTTCATTTCAATTGCTCAACCTAATAATCACAATTGAATGTGTACTGATTTTTATGAACTTAACAAAGCATCTTTGAATGATGATTTTCTACTTCCAAAAATAGATATGATTGTTGATTCTATGGATTTGCACACTTTAATCTCCTTTATATACCCAAGAAATTTTTGTTTAAGTTTTCCCTTGGCCAATTTTTTGTAGGGCTTGGATCTTATTCGTAAATTGTATCCTCCTTCTCAAGGACATATCTTTATCATAAAATCTACATAATAATTCATAAAATGGTTTGAATTAGTTTAGTTACAATCTATAACAGTTGAAGTTATATGTCACTTCATACTTGATAATATTGTGACTAGATGAGGTATTCCTCTTACTTTACTTTTTGATAATGGCACACTATTTAGGAGGAAGGAGGTGAAGAAATTTTTTGAAATTTTTTACATACAACATCACTTCTCTACACCATATCACCCTTAGTCAAATGGAAAAGCATAAGCCTCTAATTTAAAAAAATAAAAAAAATATTATGAAAAAATATTAACAATGTTAGAACACAATGATCTACTGAGGGGGTGAATCAATAGATCTTAAAACTTTTAGTTCTTAAAAGCTTTTGTAGATTCAACCTTAACCTCAAATGTGTAGATTGAAATACTAACAGATATAATAGTCACAAGCATAAGAGAGATCAACACAACACAATATGTATGTGGAAAACCCAAGATGGGAAAAACCATGGTGAGAAATGCTTCTAGGATCTACTTGTGTCATAGGAAAATGGACCCTTTCCTTGACATGGGATTAATTTAGGATAATTGGACTTAATGAGGGCTTGATTCAGGTGTTGTGATGCATTTTATGCATCCACACTAGGTCTTGGACCCTTTCAAATTAAATAATATTCTTTTAACGACACCATGTAAAGGTGTTGTAAAGTCTTGTAAAGGACTTTCAAGCTTTTCTAGACTTAATGAACCCATTTCTCCCTAATTCAACATTATAAAACATATTTAATAACATTATTACATCAATCTAGAAGGTTTCTAAAATAAACTTAATGTTAAATTAGTGTTGTAATGTGTCTTGCACATTCACATTGATTCTTGTGCCTTCCTAGGCTATTTGGACCTCATTTTAGTGTTGTAAAGTGTATTTAATCACACTTTCACATTGATTTATGTGTCCCAAGCCCTATTTAGAATTGAAATCATCACTAATAGGTTCTAATTAACCCATATTGTGCATCCCAGTGCTTTAATTGATCAAATATCTAACAAAGTTGCAATTTAAACATTATTTCCTTATTCCTTGACCTCTTAGGTGTCAGAATGGCCCTTGTGGGAACCATTCGACATGAATGGTGAATTAGTCCCATCTAGGTGGGACCCATTTTCCATGTGTGGTGAATGAGTCCTATCTAGCCCCCATTTTGACCTTTGAGCTAGAAAAAGTGAAATTTAAAGTTTATTTTCAATACATGTCGGCCTGTGATGAGGTATTATAGGGTACTAAGGCACACTTGTCTATAAATAAGTATTTTTACCCTCATTTTTACATATCCCACATCCATTATCTCATTCACACATCTCTTATCATTTATCTATCATATATCTTCTCATCCAAGTCAAGCAAACTAGGGTTTCTTCATTAGAAGTCTTCAAGTTAGCTTTCTAAAGCATTCAAGGGCTAAATCTTCATGTATTGCTGCAAAATTTCAATATCAACATCATGGCAAGGTAATCTATTCCATTATTCCATGTCTCATTACTTTCTTTCATCTTTTTGGTTTAACTACCTAAATGGGGTTTGACCAAGGCAAACCCCCATTTCCTAACAATCAACAATTTCTCCTTCTTGTCTTGTTTGTATGTAGATTTAGGACTCTTGGAAGCTTAAGAATCATTGAAGATTATATTTCAAATTCATTCAAGTCATATCTTCATTATTCAAGTAAAAATATCAGCAAAAAGTCAATTTCAGGCCCAAATACGACAGTTTCAGAAGCATACACCTATAGGAAGCCAAAGTGCAGACTGAAAGCTCCGAAATCAACATTTGAATATTCATAAATTCAAAAGTGGAATGATTTTCCATGGGTGGTGAATGAGTCCCACTCTAGGGTCAGTTTTTGGTTTTCTGCATTTATGGATACCCTTTTATCTGAAATGGGCTCTAGTTCAGTTTTACAGAATTGGAACTAATTCACCCAGGATGGTGAATGAGTCCCTCCAGGCCTAAAAATCAACATCAACAACATTTCAAAAGAAATTTTCAATCTCCTTCAAATTTCTAGGTGCACATTTTAAGTTTCATTCATTTATGTTTAGCTTTGCATTTGTTTCTAGTTTATTATTGTAATACATAATGTGTTTTCAAACATCACTTGTTTCTTAGATTTTGCATTCATATTCAATAAATTTCATAGCTTAGCTACACTTAGATCATTCCATTTAGCTCATACAACATCATACACATCCTAATTTGAGTGTTACATAAGCATTTTTTTACCTAAATCTCTCTCCTTCTAGGTGAAAAACCCTAGAAGTGGAAGAGCAAGCATTTAGGTTCCCAAAAATCTATGTTTTACTACTGTCCTCATCCAACCTCACAAGCTTCAAAGTTCAGTTACAATGTTTAGGTTTGCAACTCAAGGAAGCAACAACTCCCTGTTTAGAAGCTACAACTTCAAGGATGCTACTACACCCTATTTTGAGCTACAACTCAGTGCAAAATGGAGGCTACAACCTTGTATAAAGTTTTGCAATATACTATGCATAAAATGGTTCTACATAACCTACAATGCATCAATTCAGTACATAATATCTTCGTCTTTGTCAGTTCTCCCTTACTCCAATGTAACTAGCTACATAAATTTTTAGATTTTACTTTCTATTACAGTTCACCTTCCTCTGCATTTAGACACTCTCATTCATTCTTTGTATCTCAATAATTTCCCTCATTAAGTTCATATACATTGGAATCACTGTTAGGGTTTTTCCACTTGTAACCTACTTCCATAAGTGTTAGAGGATTGAGCCACACACATACTGTCCAACTCGTTAGATATCACCATACCTCTACATTGAGCCGCACAACATTTTATTTTGGTGCAGAGAATTTACTAAGAATAAAATTTTGTCAAACCCTAGAATCTAATATGCATTTAATGCATTATTGTGATCATTCAATCTGATTATGATCTTGATCACCTCTGCAATCTATTCCACCGCTTTGAAGATCAAATCTTCATTTAACTGGTCACTGAGGTAGTTGGAAAAATTAATTCTTTCTCCTGAGTTGATTTTCAGACCACGCCCTCATTTACACTTATCATAGCCATTTTAGATCTCTACGTTTGAACTCTAGCCATTGATCTTTTCCTTCACACCTTGATCCTATTATCAGTATTCACTACAATGTCTTTAAACCTTGACCATTGGATAATTGATTGCTTAAACCACTGTCATCAATCTATCATATCATCTCATCATTGGGACTTCATTCAGACCCCCACCGATAGAAGTAGGTCACACCAATATGCTTGCCATGTTATCTAACTGGGCCCACAACATACATGTCATGGCCACACCATTTACAACACTGATGCGAGATGACATATCAAGCAAACATTCATTGCCATCTATTAACCATCGTCACACTTAGGTCCCATAGTTGACATCATACTCCTATTGCCCAGTCACTAAAAAACCGCACCTCAGAACCTCTTGTTAGAAGTTATGAATTTTTGAAAACCTGCGACACACCAACAATAAAGAGAACATATGAAACTCCTTTCAAAATGACTAAGTCACTTCAATGAAAAAAACAACACCCAATACATTATTCCAATGTGTAGTCCACATGTTGTCATCACATGTCCACCTCATCACCAAGTCACAGCTCTATAATCCACAATAAGGATGTTGATTAACGTTTACTCAATCCCAACATGCCACGTGTCTGCATCATCATCATTATGGCTAGTTCACACATGGATTTCTTCCTTACTCCTTATCATTCCAACACCTGGTTGTTAGGTTGGGAGGTTTCAAAACTTGAGAACCCCATGAAATAGGTTAGTAAAATTTGGAACCTCATGATTCCATTCCCCTTTTCCAACAAGAAGAAGATCGCTAAGTTGAAAGGTTTTAAAACATGAGAACCTTGCTACATAGGCTAGGAAAACATTGAAATCTGTGACTCCTTACAAATTTTTCCCTAGACTGAGAGCATGAACCAATGAATGAGGACATTTTCTTTGAAATCATGACCTACACAATACCTATCTAAAAAGCTCTCAAGAAACCCAATAATTATGCCAAAAATCTCCCTTACATGATTTTCACTTTTGACATTAATGACAACAAGAGTCCCCCTTTGGTATTGATGGAAAAAATTGAACTATTCAATCAAGCACCATTGAAACTCAGCGCCAATTTGATTAACACACTATAACAATGCAACTCCCTCTATGACATACATCTCATCTCATCTATTTAGCATCACATTTCTCCCCCTTTGACATCAATGGCAAAGGGTACACTCCCCCTAAAGAAAGGATTCAATTTTGAACACTACAACCATCAAGTAATTAGAAATGCTCCAATTTTGAACTCTACAATTTTCATTACTTGATCACATTTATCTTAACCAGGGTTGAAAAACTGATCAATGAATCTCCCCCTGGATACATGCCCTACCACTAGAGTTTAGTGATATGAGGTGGTAGAAACTACTCCCGGCTTTTTCCTTAGGTATTCAAACTACTCTGTAGGAACAGGTTTTGTAAATATATCAACCCCTTGTTTCTTAGTGGGAATATACTCCATGCTGACTTCTTTATCTTCAACCTTTTCTTTGATGAAGTGATACTTGATTGATATATTCTTTGTTCTAGAGTGCATCACTAGATTCTTTGAGATATTAATAGCACTTGAATTGTCACAAAGAATTGAAATGGGCTCATTGTATTGTATCTTGGTGTCCTATAATGTTTGCTTCATCCATAAGACTTGAGTGCAACATGCAACTACTACAATATATTATGCTTCTATAGTAGAAAGAGTAATAGACTCTTTCTTTTTTCTCATCTAGGAAACAAATTTGTTCCCGAGGAAGAATTCCCCTCCACTAGTATTCTTTCTTTCATCCACACTACCTGCCCAATTTGCATCTGTATATGCTGTTAATGTGAAATATTTTCATTTGGAATACCATAAACCATAGTCAATAGTACTTTTGATGTATCTAAAGATTCTCTTTACTACATTGACATGTGATTCTTTTGGTTTTTCCTGAAACCAAGCTACCATACAAACTGTTTGAATTATACCAGGCCTTGATGCAGTTAGATAGAGTATACTTCCAATCATTGATCTATACAAAGTTTGATTTGCATCAGGTGACTCATCTGATTTACTCAACTTGCAGCTAGTAACCATGGAGTACTGACTGGTTTACAATGCTCCATGCCAAAAATTTTAAGCATTTCTTTTGCATGCTTGGTTTGTGATATTAAAATACCTTTATCAGTTTGTGTAATTTGCAAACCAAGAAAAAATATGAGTTCTCCTAACATGGAAATTTCAAACTCATCTTGCATGTTTGTGGAAAATATTTTGCACACTACATCACTACTACCACCAAATATAATATCATCTACATAAACTACAACAATGAGTATTTACTTACCCTTAGATTTGAGATATAGATTTCTATCAGCACAACCTTTCTTGAATCCTTTTTGTTGTAGATATTGATCTAATCTTGAACACCAAACCCTTGGTGCTTGCTTCAAACCATACAATGCTTTACTCAATTTGTAGACATAATCATCATTCTATGATAGCTAAAAACCTTCTGCCTGCTCAATATATACTTCCTCTTCAAGGTTTCCATTTAAAAATATAGATTTTGCATCCATTTGATATACTTTAAAACCTTTATACACAAACAATGCAATAAACATTCTAATAGCTTCTAATCGTGCAAATGGAGCAAACGTTTCTTCAAAATAAATTCCTTCTACTTGTGTATATCCTTTGCACACTAATCTTGCTTTGTTTTTTACCACAACTCCATCTTCATTCAACTTGTTTTTGAATACCCATTTTCTACCAATTATATTCTTGCTTGATGGTCTAGGAACCAATTCCCAAGTTTTGTTCTTTTTAATCTGATTGAGTTCCTCTTTCATTACTCTTAACCAAATTTCATCCTTACTAGCTTCATCAAAACTTTTTGGTTCAATCTAAGACAAGAGAGAAAAGTTTACTTTTTCCTTGTCCTTTGCAAGTCTCCTAGTCTACACTCCTACATTCTTGTCACCAATTATCTAATCTGCAGGATGATCTTTTTGCACATAATTTGTAGAACATTCAACCTCTTGCCCATTCTCTTCTTCTTGTTCCTCTTCTTCAACGTGTGCACCTATGTCATCTTCATCTTACTCACTTTCAAGATTGTTTCTACTAGGCTGACCCTAATTTGTACTTTCATCAACCCTGACATGTACACTCTCTATAATTCTATGCAATATTTTATTATAACACTTATACTTGCTTTGCTTCGGTTGGAATACCCCAAGAATATCCCCTCATCACATCTTGACTCAAAACTTCCTAAGTATCCATCTTCTCTTTTAATATAGAACTTACTGCCAAATACCTTGAAATTCCTGACTGATGCAGGCCAACCAAACCATAATTCATATGGCATTATACCACTATTAAATCTTATCATTGCTATGCTATGAATGTGTAGAGAAGTTTTTATTGCTTCTTTCCAAAATTTATCTGCAAAGTTTTCCTCATTCAACATAGCTCTGGCCATCTCCTTCACAATTTTCTTTCTTCTCTCTACCACACCATTTTACTATGGTGTTCTTGGGGCTGAATATTGGTGCTTGATTCCATGATCTTCACAATATTCCATGAATTCTCTTGACATGAATTTTACACCCCTATCTGACTTGAGACATTTGATTCTTCTCCTAGTCATATTTTCTGCCAGCTTCTTATAACTTTTAAATTCTTTAAAATCCTCAACCTTCTCCCTCAAAAATGTGACATATGCCATTCTATTATAGTCATCAATCAACAACATGAAATATATTTCTCCTTGAAATGATTTTGTCCTCATTGGACCACATAGATCAATATGGATTATTTCCAAGGATTTCATAGTATAGTAATCCTTTGTGGGAAATTTAGACTTGTTTTCTTTTCTTACTGACAACCTTGATAGATGATGTTATCAGGCTTTGCAATCTTAGGCATATTTCTAACTAGTTCTTTTGAACTTATTTTTACGATGTTGTCAAAATTTACATGTCCTAGTCTTCTATGCCATAGCCAACTTTCATCTACTTGATTGATTAGACATGTATGGTCTTCCAGCTCACATAAATTGTAGAGATTACTATTATTCCTTATCCCTTGAGCAATTGTTTTACCATTCAATCTTATCTTGTACCCTTCAGAATAAAATACAGCTTTGTATCCATTATCACACATCTGGCTTACGCTAAGAAGATTGTATTTTAGACCTTCCACATAGAGCACATCTTTAGTTTTTCTCTTTCCATATATGCTCAAAATTCCTTTACCACGAATCTTGACAATATTATTATCACCTAGACTTACTAAGCCTCCTTTTTTTATTTCAATCTTAATGAGTTTCCTTTGATCTCCAAAGGAAATTCATTAAGATTGCAATAAAAAAAGGAGGCTCAGCAAGTCTAGGTGATAATATTGTTGTCAAGATTCATGGTAAAGAAATTTTGAGCATAGATGGAAAGAGAAAAAACTAAAGATGTCGTCTATGTGGAAGGTCTAAAACAAACCAGATGTGTGATTATGGATACAAAGTTGTATTTGATTATAAAGGCTACAAGATAAGATTGAATGGTAAGACAATTGCTCAAGGGATAAGGACTAAGAGTAATCTCTACAATCTATGTGAAATGGAAGGAAAAACATGTCTAATCATTCAAGCAAATGAAAGTTGATTGTGGCATAGAAGAATAGGATATGCAAATTTTGGAAACATGGTGAAAATTGTAGAGAGTGTACATGTCAGGGTTGATGAAAGTGAAAATTAGGGTCATCCTAGCAAAAAAAATCTTGAAAGTGATTCAGATGAAGATGACATAGGTGCACAAATTGAAGAAGAGGAACAAGAAGAAGAGAATGAGCAAGAGGTTGAACGTGCTCCTACAAAATATGTGTAAAAAGATCATCATGTAGATCAGATAATTGGTGACAAGAATGCAAGAGTGTATACTAGAAGGATACTTGCAAAGGACAAGGAACAAGTAAACTTTTCTCTCTTGTCTCAAATTGAACCAAAAAGTTTTGATGAAGCTAGTAAGGATGAAAGTTGATTAAGAGCGATGGAAGAGGAACTCAATAAGATTGAAAAGAACAAAACTTGGGAATTGGTTCCTAGACCATCAAGAAAGAATATAATTGGCATAAAATGGGTATTCAAAAACAAGTTGAATGAAGATGGAGTTGTGGTCAGAAATAAAGCAAGAGTAGTGTGCAAAGGATATGCACAAGTAGAAGGAATTGATTTTGAAGAAATGTTTACTCCAGTTGCATGATTAGAAGCTATTAGAATTTTTCTTTCATTTTTTGTGTATAAATGTAATAAAGTATATCAAATTGATGTCAAATATGCATTTTTAAATGGAAACCTTGAAGAGGAAGTATATAATGAGTAGCCAAAAGGTTTTCAACTATCATAGAATGATGATTATGTCTGCAAATTGCAACACAGTAAATATTGGCACACTCAACTCTCTTACACACTATAAGCTTACTAAACTATTATTTTTACAACCATGAGAACTACTTCATATAATCTTGTGTATGGTGATGATATGATTATTCCTTTGGCATTAGAGATTCCTTTGTTAAGGAATTCTCTCAAAGGAATCCTATATGATAATTATCACATAGAACAAAGAATTCAACAACATGATATTCTTGATGAACAATGTATTGGTATTCCCAAACATCTACAATCCAATCACAAAGGTCTTCAATATAGATACAATGAAGATCTCATCTAACCTTCATTCTTGATATAAGTAATCTAGTGATTTGTGAAAATCAACACAATGTGAATGTTGTGTCAAGAAAAAAAGGAAAGTTTAACTTGGATTGAATCCTATCTTAAAGGACTTATTAATTCTATGTATTTATGTATATTTTATGCTTAGATTCATTTCCTAAATGATATTCTAGTATTTGAGAAGGTAGATTAGCTAGAATAAGTTTATTTTTTATTTTTGCATTAACTCATTCATGAAAAACATTAGGTGTGCCTTAAATTTTAGAGTAGATTTCTTAATGATTGATAGTTAATTATTGACATAAAATTTAGTAATTTATGAAATATGTTAATTAGATCATTATAGTATTTAATTTTTCAAATTATATCATTATTTTATTTAGTTTAATATGTGTGCTAACAAAGATATGTTGTATTTACTTAAATAATATTACTAGGTTGTTTAGTTATAACACATCTATCACATGTATTGATTAAATCATTGTTGTATTTAGTGAATAATATTGATTTTATTATTTCATTAATTAGAAAGTGTATCTAAGTGATACAAATTCTAAATTTAACCATAATTACATTTAATTAGGGAAATATAGTAGATAATGTTAGTTAAATTATATTCCATAAAAAATAGGTGTAACAAATATAAATATTAATATAAGACATTATAAGACTCATATACATTTACACATCACCATGCTACCAAAATCTGGTGTAATGCATTGATCACATCTCAAAGTTTTATGGCTATCATACCCTTTAGGGATGGGAATGATGCTTGGTGAGAGATGGTAGATTGTGAGTAGGTCCTATAACTTCTTCATTCATGTACAACCTTGATATCACCTCTAAGCTCTACATTGGTGTCTCATTCCTCTAGGTAATTCTATTAGAATTAGTCTCTCTTAGCTTGTACTCTATCTAGTTATGCTTTAAGGATCATCTATACATGATTGTCGATGGTAGCTCAATCTCTCTCTCTAAGCTTAGGTGTATAAAACTATCAATTGTGTTATAGGCTCAAAGATATTGACATGAATCCATATGGTCTGCTATACTCTATAATCGGCTCGTACAAGTTGACATAGCTACACATTAGAAATTATCTCTATCATCACTCAACCCATAAAGTTGAGAAAATATTGAGTCCTGATTGCAAATAGAAAAACATAAAATAATTTTAGATAAAATCATCATATAACTATAAATAAAATATTAAGAGAAGCATCTGGTGAACTACAAAATAAAAATCAAAGTCTATCACTTTAATTGGATTGCTAACTCACCAGTGGGGATCCATACATGAGAAAACTATAACTACGTATACGCTCGATCGTTAGGCTAGGGGCATGGTCTCATCAACTCTACTCTACTCCCTATGCTTGTCTATTGTTGATTTGTCTAGTATAGTAGTTTGTACTCAGGATACATGAGGGAAAGACCTAGGTCTCTCCTTGAGGCATCACCAACCTTTTCTTGCTCCTTTGGATCTCCACTTAATGTTGTTGGCTGACCCTTCTTAGCACCATCTCTACCCACATCATGATTTTCCTCCTCATCATGCTCGTAGTCCTTGCAATGTTTTATCCATGGTCCAAAATCACCATTAGGATGGTCCATAGGAAATACAAAATCTAGATGTGTAGTATCCCGCTGTCTAGTATATGAAATGCTCACTCTAACATTGTTTATATCAGATACATCATGTGTGTCTCACTCCTCATCATCAGATGTTCTGATCCTATTATGATATATTCCTAAGGATAAGGACTTGTGGCATGATTAACCTTGACATAAATATTGTCTAATACATTAATACCTCTTTATTAGGATAAAGGGGTATGTCCCTACATAGTTTAGCTTATAAATAAGGATGAGAACTCTCTCCCATATCATCATATCATACAATATTGAATTCATATTATTATATGATTATTTGAGGTTACTTACTCAAAGTGGTTTACTATATTTCTTATTTTTTACAAATATTTCAAAGGAATATCATAACAAGTGGTATTAGAGCTACGATTTGGGTCAACATTTTGGTTTCCACCATAACCACCAAACCAAAACGAAATTTGATTTCTTTTTTTCTTTTTTTTTGAGGTATGACATAGTTAGGATCTCAAAAAAAAATTAGGCTTTCAAGGTAAGTTTTCTAAAATTTATTATTATTTTATGTTTTCATTAATTTTCTCTATAGGCCACAACTTTAAGAATTTCTTAAATTTTTAAATTTTCATAAAAATTATTAAAATTAGGTAGGGTTAGTTCTTTGTAATTTAATATTAGAAATAAAATAGAGTCTCTAATTTAGTGGTCAAAGTTTAGTCAAAATTTCATTAATTTTCTCTATACGCTACAATTTATCTAAATTTTTAGGTATAGGTAGGGTTAGTTCTTTGAAATTTAATTTTATCAATAAAATATATTCCTTAATTTAGTGGTCTAGGTTTATTCCAAACTAAAGTATCAAATTCCCTCTCTCCAAATAATTTTCTACCTTCATAAATCTTTAAATAAAAATAAAATTAAAGCCATATCATCTTTAGGATTGCATGAACCTTCTACACATACAAAATCTAAGGATGCATTTTATTTTCCACCACTTAAAATTGAGGAATGATTATTCAAGAATATGAAATAATGATACATTTCATTAAATAAAAACTGTTTGACACATTCATAAAATCATTAAATGAGGGTTTAGATAGGTTTGTGAAGGAATTATTATCATAATTAAAAATCCAAAAAATCACCAAGGTGGGTACAACCTTAATAAACCAAATCAAGAGGTAGGCGAACCTTTTCAGGGTCAACAATTATACCCACCAAGAATAAACATTCATAAATTTTATGGTATAAATGCAATTCAATTGATAAGCCTCATATAACAACAATTTAAACTTCAAAATATACCAAATAATTCCATGGTTGACATAGATTTACTATATTTGGAATTAAGACCTTACCAATGGTACAAATAGAAGATGAGTGATAGAAAAGGATAAATTTTTAGTTGTAAATAATTTAATAAAGAACTAGCAACCTTTTATGAGTAACCATGCTTTGAAAGTTATTCTACCCAACTAAAAAATCTAAAACAATTAAGGTCTTTGGTTGAGTATAATTTTGAGCATTTGAGATTGGCACTTAGAGCTTTTGAGGTGACACCTTACCAAAGGCTGAAAATGTACATCAATGAACTTAAGGACCAATTTTAACATGAGGTTATTTTGTTGGAAACTTGTCTAGTTAGGAAATATATGAAACAAGAATTGCATATTAATAAATAAAAAACCACCCAAGGTGAAACCATGAGAGTAATTAATAAAAATGTGACTAATCCTACTAACAAAAACATGGAAAAATTCTTTAACCTAAGATAAATTAGTAATCTCTCTCCTCAACAAGCGATAGAGAAAAGAGAGAAAGACCTATGTTGTAATTTTGATAGAAAATGGTCAAGGAATCGTACGTGTTCTAGTAGGGAGAAAAAGAACAAGGATGAAGAAGAGGGAGAACTATCTACTCAATAATCAAAGATAAAACTTAAGAATGACAATTACAAGGAAAAATAAAGCACTACTATCTCCCAACATACATTGAATGGAACAAATGCACCACAAGCACTCAAAGTAATTGGTAGTACACAACATTTTTGATAGAAGATTATCTAATGAGCTCAATGATTTTGTTTATCCAGTCTCAAAGTTTCAAGTCATGATAGATGATGTGAAAAAACTACCTTGTGGTGATAAATTCCATCATATAAAACTCTCAATGGTAAATTATCAACTATATTATGAAACTTTTTCTATCCTTCTTAGGCAAGTGGATGTAGTTTTGGGTGTGTAATAACTTAAGAAATTAGGAACAATATCTTTAAATTTTGAAGACATATACATGGATTTTAGGATACATTGGAAAAAATATGAACTTCTAGAAATAAAATCACTACTAAGTGAAATCATCAACTCCCATATGATGGAGAAATTGCTCAAAAATGGTTCTTATAATATAGGTGCACAATTACATTTTAAATAGAAGAACATAATTTTATAATTCAATACGAATTGAGAATTCAAGAGATTGTTCAATACCACCAAGAAGTATTTCAAGAATCCAAGGTTGTAGCTTTAATTGGAGACCATAATCATGACCTTAAATTAATACTAGGAAGCATTATTCATCCCCCCCAAAAAAAAATCATCCCAAATGCTTGTGCTTAACAAAGAAGGATGATCCATAAAAAATGTGCTCACATTACAAGAAGCTAAACAAAATATATCATAAATATCAGTTTCAAATTTCTATTGTTAATGAATTAGAAGAAAATAAAATCTATGCAAAACAATCCAAATGTGTCTTTAGAGTGAAATTTTTAAAATATTTAGGAAATTTTGTGTCATCTAAAGGTGTTAAGATGGACCCTAAGAAGAAATTATTTTTGGGTCTAACAATCTAATAATGAATATTTGTTCATACCTATCATCCTCTAAAGAGAATTTTCTTTTGGAAAGGTATTAAAGTGAGTATCCTGAAAATTATGGTAGAATGTTTGATATGCCAAAAAAATAAAAGGGAAATAATAAATCCTCTAGGCATCTTTCAAATATTAGGAATTCCAATACAACACTTAGAAAAAATATTAACGAACGTCATTATTGCACTACCAAAGATAAATGATATTGATGTAATCTATCTTGTGGATAAACTAATTAAAAATACATATTTTTTTGACTCTATCATCTATTTTCCACTAACATCATGGAAAAAGTATTCATACAAAATTTACTAAAAAATCATGGAATTTCCAAAATCATATTGGAATATAAAAATGCCTAAAAATTTCTAATCAAGTGGAAAAAAATTTCAATTGAAGATGCAACATGAAATGATGAATGATTCATATAAAATATTGTATAGTTGCTAAGCATTCAAGACAATGCTTTTCTAAAGGGGAAGGAAATGGTATGATCCTAATATCATATATTCCTAATCACAAATTATATATTCCTAAGAATAAATAATTATGGAATGCTTAACACTAACATAAATATTAGTTAATATATTATTACGTCTTAATTAGGATGAAGGGGTATGTCCCTACATAGTTTATCTTTTAAATAAGGAACTAAAATCTCTCCCTAATCATCATATCACATAATATTAAATTCATATATTGTTATCTCATTATTGGAGGTCACCCCCTCGAAGTGGTTTGCTAGATTTATGATTTTTACAAATATTTCCAATGAATATCATAATATCAGAGTCACTCAAAGGGATGTCCATGATTGTCAGGTGAGCCACGTCCTAGGGTCTAGTGCCACTATGAGTCAATCTGAGATAGGTTGGTTGGAGGATGCGAACTTCCTGAGGGTGACCAAACTGTCTAGTCACTCAATCATAATAGAATGGCATGGAAATATACTCATAGAAAACTCTAATAAATCTATCCTACTACATCCTAGAAAGCTTTTGTAATGAGCTTGTCTAGGGATGTAATATATTGTATGGTCTCCAAATCACATCTGTAGTGTCTAATCAATCAAATATGATGCACCAATAAAGGAAATTGATGTGTTGACATGGTCTCTTCAATAAGTATGGATATGCTTGAGGATGTTTCCATGGTATATATATTAGATATCCCATGGGAATGTGAAAGTGATGTGCATGAATTCCCTAACCTAGAGAAGGGTGCATGTCCTCAGGATCTATGTCTCATACTCTACATATTTTACAAGATCATAGTAGAGGTGTGCAAGCATGCTTTCCCCTCAACTGACATGGTGTGGTGATCCTATATAGCCCATATGGTGTGTACAAGGCCCCCATGAAGATATGTGTCTCATCTATATAATGCTACTATTAGTGTTATGGTCACAATCAAGGTGTCACACAGGATGGAGATATATATGTATCTGTAGAGAAGCCATCATATCTATTATTATCCCTTGCCATCATTTGGTATAGGTTAGTTAGGATATCATGTAGTGTCCTCCCTCCTCAAGTGTTATAGTCCTACATTGTCTAGGTAATCATAGAATGTGATACACATTCTCCAATGTCACTATCACCTCTTTCGTTAGAAGATGGAAGGTAGAGGTTTCCATGTCCCATCACTCCAGAATTTCCATCAACATTAGGTCATGTTACCTCATAGTAGTCATGATGTAGATCCAAAGTAAGTTGACATCTCTCAAATGTTGCTCCTCTACTACTATAAGTTGTGAGGTGTGGTTAGATAGAAGTTTATATACATGACCACCTGAGTTCTCTCATATATGTGGTCATATCTATCAAAATCAAAATAATTCCATCATTAGTTCAATTATCAAAGATAAAAAAAATTGAAATATTAATATAGATCCTAAAACAATCATGCTTGGTAAGGGGTGTCATAGTTGAACAAGGGCACCCATATTGTTCAAGGGTCCCCTCATGAGTCAAGGGCACAAAACCATAAAAAATGATGTAAATTGAGCTCCTAACTACTAGGAAAGTCACAGCATAACTTACCTTTCATGATGGTGCACTTTGTGTGTTGTGGTCCCTTGGGGCCTCTAGCCTCAGTGCATGGTATGGTTGTCGTTGTGGAATTCTCACTCCCAAGGATGCTTGGACTAGCTCAATGTGCTATCAAAATACAAAAGTCAAAATGAATAGTAAAGAGGTAAAAAAAGTTATTACTTATAGTAAAAATTGAAAATCCTATTCAAATAATCATAACTTAGGCTTGCGAGCTCCAATTTTTATTTCATTTGTTGTATTGGAACCTTAGTTTTTCCTTTGTTCTCATTAGGTGCTTATTGGTCCTTATAAGTAATATTACATGTATCTACTAAATTAATTTTAATTAAACCCTAGTAAATTTGATGTGGTGAGGTTTCTACCTTGTTTCTACATTCATAAAGCAAGCATAAACATGGAGGCATACATCTATCCTCGAATTTAATTCTCCTTAAAAGTTTTATACTAAATAATTCATTTATATGTGTAGGATGATATTAGATTTATAACAAGTTGGTTTTGCATTCAATGTGGTTCCTAATGTTTTGGTTTACATATTACTACATTGGGGGTTTCACTCTCTCACTTGGCTGATGGTTGTGTCCTCTGTCAGTGCAAATAAATGTCTTGTACCTAGCTAATCCATTCACTAGGTAATTAGGGGACATATTCACATGTTAAGTTTACTTAGGATATAAGATTCTTTCTTGAAGTCTTAGTTGAATTTTCTAGAATTTATCTTATCTAGCTTTATTGCATGATTCCTAGGTAGTAAGTTTCTTAGTTGTCTCATGTTATAGGATTAAGACACTTGTCATAATCTTGTCTAATCTTATGTCTCTACCTTTCCTTTATAAGCAAGGCCTCTCATGCACATTTGTATATATTCAACCATTATTCAATCCTTCCTTGTTGAAGCAAGCTTTCTTGTCATTCTCTCTCTTGTGGAGGATATTTCAATCTAGCAACTAGTCTTGGGGGTGTTAGGGAGTCACCATTTACTTCCACATGGTATCAAAGCTACAATGTTGCAAATTCCTTCCCAGATCTGAGGGTTTCATGTTGTCTTGAATTTTTTTTGTGTTCACTTTAGGGTTTCAAGGACCTCATGGTTGAATTGAGTCAAAGAAAGTCAGCTTTGACTTTCGTTTTGTCAAATTTGGTTATATTTTTCCTAATCTATGAGGGTTTGAAAAAGTGTAAAGAGTAGTTGATCTAGGAGGTCACCAATTTTTTGCAGCACTTTAGGCCCAGATTAGTATCACTATTGCATTTAGGAGGTTGATTAGATGAATTTTGACTATAAATCTATCCATGTTTAGTAAAGTTATTTTGGGGGAAAAAAATTATTGCTTGGGTAGGTTGTATGACCTCTTGAGTGGTACAGTCATCATTATTTTGCAAAAAAAAATTAAAAATATTTTCTGCAGCTTTTATAAATCTTTTGGGGCAAAACTTTATTTAATATTAGACATATATTTTCAATAATTTCGAGGGTTTATGCAAAAATTGTGTGGGCATAAAATATAGTGGACTCAACATTTATTGGGAATATTCCCCATGTCATCATTTGCATCCTTCTACAGGGTATTGTGTTGTCACATCACCTTTTCCTCCCATTAGCTTCCATATCCATTGGTCACATCTATAGATTTGGTGTTTGTCAACATAATCTATTTGACATCGTCATATACCTTGTATCAGTTCCTCCATCAACATACTTGTCCCATCATCGTCAAATGTACCAGATGTGATTGTATGGTATGCAAATTTGATTTATTTCAGGTGGTCCTTTGGTTGTTGTCTTAATCGTTGGTACAAAATCCTTTATTTCACAAGTTTTTTTATTATCAATGTGTGTTTAGAACTTGCATTTATTTTTTAAGGAGGTCAAAATTTTTTATACATCAAAACTTATTTTAAAATATTTTAAAAACATATGGATCTTTGTGTGGGGCCTAGTCGAGCCTAAAACAGTGTTTCACCTTATAGTGAAATCACCACCCTTATATTTTTAGACCCCCTATGACCTTGGGTGGTGGCTCTTTTTTTGCATGGTGTGAGTAGCCAATCGTATGGTTTCCTGATACCTAGCACCCAGATGATTTTTTTTGCACCACTTTATCCTTGAAGGTATTCTATTTTTCCCCCTAAGTGCCAAATTAGCCATGTTTTTCAAATTGTCATAACCTTCACCCATGGAGTCCAATTTTTTGAAACAAAACATTGTCAAAAAGCTAGTGATTTGAATTTTCTAGTGGTGTAGTTATTTATCAAAAATCTTGTTGTTTGGTGGTAGTTTTTTATGATTGAAGTTAGATCTTTTTTTTTGGCTCCCGAGCACGTAACTTTTTGCCATGATCTGAATTTTTTGTGATTCTTGCAGCGTTGGAAAGGTATTCAATGAGTTCTATCCAACCATCCATGCACTTTTACTTGAGTATTTCCCACATACATTATGATTTCATATTTTTCCTAGTGGGTCTATTGAAGGATACTTGGATATTTTGGTAGTTGGGAGGGTGTTGTTTTGATCATTGTAGTTCATTTCAGTTGTATTGTATATGTTGATCTCATATTGTATTAGTTGAGAAGTGTATTATCATTGTAATCATGGGTTATTCAACTCATCCTTCTATAATAGTTCTGACTGGGGATAATTATGAGTAATAGAAAATAGAATAATAACACATTATATCTAGCTAAAGATTTTGCCACATCTTTATGGACTCATTCTTGAACCAAAAAATATATATAGGAAATCAGTTTGGGGTAATAAGAATGGTTATATCATAGGATTGATTTGTTCTAGTTTCAGTGCAAACATCTTCAATGAGACCTATCATAAGGTATTATCATATTTCTCATACCCACACACAGTTTGGGCCAAAGTTTGGGAGATATTTGGAAATCCACACAAGATTCCATTTCTAGATGGTCCTACTCAAATTGCCTTATTCCACTTGATGATGTTGATAACATACCCTATTATGATGAATCCTTAGAGGAGTTTGAATATGATGCAAAACTTGAGTGTAGATGGATGATCCAAAGACTTATCCTATAACTCCTACTTCTATAGTTGATATCATACATTCATCTTCTATTGATGATTCATTGCAATGGGTATCTGATAGTATACCTAATTGGGATTCCTATTTGATAGACATTTCTAGCTCGTTTGTGGAGTCTCACATTTCAGATTTGGAGAACCAATTTGAGGGTCTATCTCTCTTATTTGATGATAGTCATGGATCAACTATTTCCCCTTCATGTTTTTCTTTGGAGCTTGTTCAAGATTAGTTTCCATTGGTTCTTGGTTTGTCCTAGTTTTTTTTTATTCAACATGTACTTGATTGGATTTTCACATCATCTTCATCATGCAAGAACTTGTCAACACATGAGTATATTTTAAAGACATAATATTCATACATTTGGATTCCTCTTCCTACAAATTCCTATCTAGAATGGGAAGCATTCTTGCATTTGTACTTGGTGTAACTTCTTCCCAAGGGGAGAAACATTATTTGTAGGAATTGGATTATGTTTTGTCTTTAGACATTAACCATACTTGCTCAAGATTACACATTGTGGAGGGATATATTATTTATCTTTTCCCCTCTTATGGATGGTCATTGTGTTGCAAGAATGAAGGTGTTTTCATTTACTTCAACTGGTTGTTGTTGTCATTGATGTCATGGTTGCAAGTTATTAGCTATATATGTTGAGGATATTAAGAAAATTGTAATGAAGAAAGGTTGTAGGTATTCAATGGTTGCTATGGGTTTTGGTCCAGTATTTTCTCTTATGTTCATGTATTTCAGATATGTTGATTGTGGTTGATGAAAGTTGCTATAATCAGATTTTGGGTTTCTAGATCATTGTATAGTGTGAGTTATGTTCACTAGTTGTGAACTATTTTTTTCAGGGTATTTGACCAAGGTCTGACAGAAATGTAATTGCTCCATATTTCTTCTTGGTTGAGTCTTATGACTTGTGGTTCTAGAGTTAAGCAATTATGGTCATGTTGAAGATAATTATGTTGTCTGGAATGATTGGATCATGTTAAGGGTTGTGGGTGCTTAATTTTTTGATGTGTTTTATACTTGTTTTTTTGACCTTGTGTCAAACACTACTTTTGAAGTTCATGAAGTGTGTTTCTAGGTCGCCCTCATTCCAATTCCACCCTAGAATGTTTAGGCACCAACCTAATTAGAAATTAAATGATGTATGGCTGACTTTGGATATGTTTCAAAGTTGAAGATGGTATAAATACAAGATGAGATATTGGTGAAAAAACAAGTACAAAGAAATAGAGCAAGGTAGATGTGAGATACATACGAATCAGTGTGTAAGGAATTAAATTTTTGTGTAGATCAATGTGAATTATTATTGCTGAGTTTCCAGAAGCAATGAACTGAAGGTGTACTCTATCATTCATGCATTTCTACAAGTGGTTGAGTGAATCATAGTGGAAATATCTGTTACATTGAGATTGCATTCTCTCTATGGCATGTCTCTTCTATCTTCTTTGTATCTATGTGGTAGTGATCCCTCTGGGTTGTTAACGCTTTTTTGGATAGTGAGTCATGTTTTGGCAGTGAGCCTTATCCAGCAGTAAGACTTTGTAATCAATTTTGATATTCTTTATATTATGAGCTAATCCTCACCGTGGTTTTTCCATTATGGAGTTTTACATGTAAATATGGTGTTATTGTGTATGTGTAATATTTTTTATTTTCTTCCTTTACACTTAATGATTAATTAGATTGGAAAAATAAAGGATTTGTGATTGATTTAATTTTTGGTGAAAGTATTAATGGTTAAATTTTGTTACAATTGATTCATCCCTACCTCTTATTTGTCTTGTTTAACAATTGGTATCAGAGCTTGGT